>JAXGGA010003400.1:0-103475 GCA_038373865.1 Uloborus plumipes
GCATAGCAAAAGAACACATACTTGCATAGAAATAAGAATTAAGACTAAAACTAATGTTTCTAACATTATCACTTTTTAAAAGCAGCTAAAACATGTGACTCACCATAAGTTGTAGTACATTGTTTCCCATTCAAATGATTTCTAGTCAAAGTATGATCAAAGTCTGAAATTACCTAAAAAAGTAAAATCAATATTTTAAAGCATTATGCTTTCAAAATTTGAAAAACATTATTTAACTTTTGAAATATTATGGGCCAAAACTATGTAACATGAATTGAATATGGACAAAAATAAAGGTAATTAAAATTCTTCTTCACACCTGCAAAACAAAGAAACATTGAGCATATTTTTTTTTAGTTTTCAGTAAATGGCATTGCAAAAAATGGAAACTTTAGACATGTTAAAGTAGTTATGCTATTAAATATTGGCCATAGGCAAGTCAGTTAACTTAAAGCTTTGCATTTGACAATGATTAGTCGCTATTTTCACTTTCAGCTAGGTCCTTTGTTAAAAGCTGATTTCTATCTTAAGTACTGCTTTTAGCTTTCCTTTTCTCTGGCTGAATAAGGTTTCAGTCCCACCAATGAAACTATAATTTACAGCTCTTTTAATTGGTATGAAGGTTGATAATATGCGCTGTGTAAATCGAATCAAACATTCTGAACTTTTCAACGGCGATTTGTTTACATTATCCTGCCCCACTCAACAATAATAATAAACTCAAATTCTTTATTCTGTATGTTAATGATAGATAAATACAAGTGTTCAAAGCATTAAAAAAATAAAAGGCAGATGTTACAGACCCGACCATTGGATACATGATGGAGCACTGACTACCTCCTGTGCATGTGCATGCGCAGAGTGCGATGTGTCAGATCTAATTTCTACAGCGGACCGATAAACACGGCGGTCAGACGAATAATTGTGTGGCGAACTACGCAAAGTAAAAGATTGAAATAGGCGATGCGAACGATTGTTCAGTGAGAATAAAATTGATAGTGAAACGAAATACCTTATGCCGCCGAAGCTTTGATGAGTTGAACACGATTCAAACAAAACTTTTAAGTTCTAGTGAGGTCCGAAACGTAACATGTCATTTTACACATATTCCTATGAAATACTCTTTGTATTATTGTAATTCAATCAGAACTTAGTTTTCCACATAAAGTTCGTGGCTTATGGTGACATATTGTTATCGGTCATATCAGCTCCGACCCAATGGCTAGAGCTGCTGCGATTTATTTCGACACGTTTTAAACAAACAGTGCCCCCCCCCCCCTAACGAGGGGGACATGGTGCAGGCTGAGCCATTGACATTTTAAAGAGAAATTTTCTCATTTAGAGGGGGAGGGGACACCAATGGTTTACAGGGTTCATACTCAAATTTTAAAATTAAAAGTAAGGAGTTTTGCAGGAGTTCATTTTAATTTTTAAGAGGTGTTTTTCAGTTGAAAGATGCATTTTTTAACAACACATAAAACAAAATTTCACAAGTCTTGCATCATTTATTTTTGCCCGTTCTACTGTGGTCGCTATTTCAGCACGAGAATATTGAGACGTGCGAAGCGATCCGTCCGTTGAACGGGTAGCATCTGCGCATGCGCAAGTTGATAGGCCGGATCCGAAATGGAGTTCCGGTGGTCGATGTTTTAACCACTGGGAAAATAAAATCTTCTTTAAAAAAAAATCTCCTGATCTTACTTGAAGTTTTGAAGGTCCATCTTTAATGAACTGTGATACTACTTCTTCAACATGGTCACGGTTTTTAATATGTACACTGCTCTTTTTTAATGCTTCCATCTAAAAAGGTGGGGAAGAGAAAACCAAGTAAATCAAGAATAAATAACAAGATCACATGCACATTGTACTTAACAATAAATAAAAATACTTTATTCAATAACTGATTGAAATAACAACATTCTAGTTTTCAGTTAAAGTTAAATACAAAATTATAAGAAAGTTTTATTCTCTTGTAAACTACTAAACAAAGCTCAACAGCATGAATATTTAGAGTAAGTAGTAACTCTTGGGTGTATCCCCACTAAAATACTTCAAATATTGTCAAAACCGGTCTTTTTCTCCTAGGGATTTGTTTTACAATCTATCTACATAAAACTCACTCCTCTTAAAGTATGTCAGAAAATATTTTATTGCAAAAAAATAATAAAAATAGTGGAACCATTGCATGTTGTATTGTTAGAGTTGCATCGTAATTCTTCAGTAAAAAACCTTTCAATATTATCCAACTTCAACTTATTCAGATTAAGTAAAATTAAATGAGCTTAAGTATGTCTATCTTATGAATTTATATTTCTTTTTCTGAGGATGCACAGCCCCATTTTCTATCACTATAACAAGAAGTAATAAACAATGGGGTTCATGCCGTCTCAAAAACATAAATATATGACATTAATTATAAATGCTACATTATAAGCAGTATCTGACTTCATTTTTCATCTTAATTAAATCTATCAACGTAAGTTGAATAATGTGGGAGTTTTTTTTAACAGGGATGAATCCAGGATTTTTCCCTAGGGTCCTGTTTTTTAAATTTTGTGAAAACCATTAAGCAATTTTGTGGAAAAATAGTTGCGGCTAGAAATATCCCCGATCGCTGTTGATTTTTAGAGTCTGTTTTTGATTTTTGTGAAAGGTTCGTATTTGAGCTTCTGAATTTTGTGAAGGGTTTTGTTAACCGACATAATTCCTGTATAGGGTAGGTTGAGCCCTGTATACTGAAGATCTGGAATGGGATTTGAAACATGCAATGCTACCACTACTTTGTAACATTTATAAAATATAAATTTTGCGTCAGAATTTTTCTAACATGTGTATGAGTGAAAAAAATGTGAAACCAATCCATGAATAAAAGATTTGTTTCAATGACTTTTTTATTCAAATGCTCATGCCTAGTCCACTTAAGGAGTCCAATAGCTAACACTAATTTAGGGGGCTTAGTCCTCTTAACTCCCCTATGACTAGAACTTAACAATTTTAGTCATTTGGAGGCAATCAGGCCCAAAATGTTGCATTTGAAATGAAAATTTAAAGAATGAAAATGTTTGAACAGTTCACACAATATGGATATTGTTAAAAAATTGTACGATCAACTAAAAGTGATGCACCTACTAACATTAAATTCAATTTGTCTTTTTATTTTCTAATGATGCAGCTCTAATCCACATCTGACTTTTGTGCTGAAAAAGTAAATTTTGAACAAAGTAAGACAGCATTTTGAGATTAGACGAAAGAAATTAAGTGTCTAAAACCTCAGCGTGCATCAATTAAAATTAATTATACTCAAAACTTCAAACTTTTTACACAGTAATTCTTAATCTTTGGAAAATGTTTATTTATTAATTAAACTTATAAAATTACGAGAAAACCCATGCTATATGATTCAATAAGCCAAGTTCCAAAAACAAGAAGCCTAATTTATTACATCGACTGTTAAAAAATTCAAAAATTACCGTGTCAATAATTCTTGAAATCTTTTTTGGTTTTTTTAAAAACTGAAATGTCAACACAGAAACAAACACGACTGTACCGATACCAATAGTAGTTTCAATATAGCGACTTCGGAATATATCTGAAAACATTTCACTTCAAAATTTACGCAGCATTACGTAAACATCGAGCTTAGTTGCAATATTTATGATATGAATTTGATAACATGAAAGGAAAGTATTCACTTGATCCCATTGATCCTTGAAATCAACACGCGGGATGGTTTGAAGATCGATTCACATTATTTCTATAACTGATAAGAGCTATAACAAGTACAGAAAATAGCAGGAAAAGAATTATTTTCTCAAAGTGCTGTTAGGTAGCGCTGTTTGCGGTTTGCAAAGATCGGTCCATCGTTTTGGCCTCCTTCGATCACAAGAACTAATCCCCAGGAAGTGACCACTGATCTCGAGATCAGTGGGAGTGACTAATCCCCAAACACCTTTTCAACTGTGAAGTTTAAATCCAACGTTAAAGATGCACAAATATACAGGTATACTGCAGACACGTGTTTCGGTGCTACAAGGAGCCCCTTTTTCAATGCAAGAAGTGTGAGCTTTAGGATGAAGAATCATCCGATAAAAGCAACACGTTCGAACAAAAAACAGTATAAATAGCAAAAACTGGATATTAACAAAACAAACAAGACAATGCTTAGAGCCGAAATTTATTACATGAAACCATCAAGAAAAAACCGTTAAGAAATAAATTTCCAAAAGATCCGATAGATCATAAACATTGTCAAAAAATGAAACCACTTATGAATAAATTAGCAATAAATTTGCAAATAGGAAAATTATGTACCGAAGCAATTGTAACACACGGAAAAACAGCAGAAAGAAAACAGAATGAAATAAAATGAAATAAAATTTTAAATTAATCAAAAAATGTGAGCAAAAAATTGAAATGTAAAGATAAGCGACACGAAAAGCCAAAAGGCTAACAAATATAATTTATACAAATGGACGCCAAACAGCAGAAAAATAAGGAATAGCATTTATATCGTTAACTAAGTCAGAACTATAAAGCAGTAAGTAACCGCCCCTAAGCAAGGGCTAAGGCAGAAACATGCAATACACCACCAACTCGGCTATTTCGATCCATGGACAGTAGGGTGAGTCGAAAAAAATCGATTTTTTTATTTCGAAAGCGCATTACTTCTCAAAAGTTGTGGTTTAGTATCCACAACTTGGGAAAAATAAGAAAAAAATTCTAAGTTGATGTCTTCGGTTCGCGCATGAGGCTCAAAGTTGGAAAAAATATGTTAAAAATGGAAATTTTCAAAAGGAAAAAAGAAAAAAAAAATTGTAACTTTTTATAATGCAACTGCCATAAGCTGTAAATATTTTGTGCATTTTTAATCTAAAAAAATATTTTATAGCTTTTACATACGATCATTAGTTTGCACATCAGCCTTAAATTGGGCTAAAATCGCCTACAATGTCAAATTTCGAAAATATCGATTTTTTTTATTTCGAAATCGCATTACCTCTCAAAAATTGTGGTTTGGTATCCAAAATTTGGGAAAAATAATAAAAAAAATCTAAGTTGACTCCTTCGGTTCGCGCATGAGGCTCAAAGTTGGAAAATATATGCTAAAAATGGAAATTTTCAAAAAATAATTTGAAAAAAAAAAAGTAATTGTTTTCTATCGAATCTGATTTAAATTGTTAGTAGATAACATAATTTGAACCGAAAAATATACATATAACTTTTAGAAGATACATTCTGTTTGTGCATAAGGCTCAAAATATGAAAAAAAAAAAAAAAAGTCAAAAACTGAACCAGAACGCACTACGTCGGCACTGTGCCGGTATATTTTTATTCTACAGCCGACTTGTCTAGACATTACACATATTCTAGGAGACAGTTCGAAGTCCCTGCAGTCTGCACTCCCTTTGGTTGTCACTTAGTCAGCTAGACCCGCCAAACAAACAGTATCTTTAATTAGCAACTGAAAGTGGATCAAAAAGTACAGCGTGTTTAGCTTTGGGTGAGTTTTTTTTTTTTTTTTTTTGTAACTTTATAGCATATTTTTATGCTCAAGTTTTGTTATACTGTTCTCCGTTCTCCGACTAATAAATAATGGAACCCCGGAAAACTTCTAAACGTTTAATTGTTTGTCCGTTTTTTGGTGCACCGAAAGGGTTAAGTCAAAGTGTTTTACCCACATGTGCAGATGTGTTGTTAACTTGTTTTGAAGAAAAATCGCAATCTGTAAAAGGCGAACCTTTTTCAAGGATTTCAGATTGCATATCTGCTTAAATAGAAGAAATTTACTGCAAAGCTTCTATACCAATGTACAGTGGTAATACCAATGTGCGTTCTATACCAATGTACAGATGTATAGTGTACATCTACAAGAGATTGGCTTTTTAGCACAAGAACACGAAAAATTCATTGCACACTTGAAAGAAGCAACGTCAAAAAGTTTAGACTTCGCTTAATTAACAAAATGATTGAGTTTTGTCTTGAAGTTCAATTTATCTTTATCACGACTAAATGACTTTCTCAAAGTGTAGTATTATGGTAATCCTTTATCAATTTTACAATACGTACATGACTGACCGTTGGTATAGAAGCTTTGCAGTAAATTTCTTCTATGAGCTATGCAATCTGAAATCCTTGAAAAAGGTTCGCCTTTTACAGATTGCGATTTTTCTTCAAAGCAAGCTAACAACACATCTGCACATGTGGTTAAAACACTTTGACTTAACCCTTTCGGTACACCAAAAAACGGACAAATAATTAAACGTTTAGAAGTTTTCAGGGTTCCATTATTTATTATTCGGAGAACGGAGAACAGTATAACAAAACTTGAGCATAAAAATATGCTATAAAGTTACAAAAAAAAAAAAAACTCACCCAAAGCTAAACACGCTGCACTTTTTGATTCACTTTCAGTTGCTAATTAAAGATGCTGTTTGTTTGGCGGGTCTAGCTGACTAAGTGACAACCAAAGGGAGTGCAGACTGCAGGGACTTTGAACTGTCTCCTAGAATATGTGTAATGTCTAGAAAAGTCGGCTGTAGAACAAAAATATACCGGCACAGCGCCGACATAGTGCGTTCTGGTTCAGTTTTTGACATTTTTTTTTCATATCTTGAGCCTTATGCACAAACAGAATGTATCTTCTAAAAGTTATATATAATTTTTTGGGTTCAACTTATGTTATCTACTAACAATTTAAAGCAGTTTCGATAGAAAAAAAATTACTTTTTTTTTCAAATTATTTTTTGAAAATTTCCATTTTTAGCATATATTTTCCAACTTTGAGCCTCATGCGCGAACCGAAGTAGTCAACTTAGATTTTTTATTTATTTTTCCCAAATTTTGGATACCAAACCACAACTTTTGAGAGGTAATGCGATTTCGAAATAAAAAAAATCGATATTTTCGAAATTTGACATTGTAGGCGATTTTAGCCCAATTTAAGGCTGATGTGCAAACTAAAGATCGTATGTAAAAGCTATAAAATATTTTTTTAGATTAAAAATGCACAAAATATTTACAGCTTATGGTATTTGCATTATAAAAAGTTAGTTTTTTTTTTCTTTTTTCTTTTTGAAAATTTCCATTTTTAACATATTTTTTCCAACTTTGAGCCTCATGCGCGAACCGAAGACGTCAACTTAGAATTTTTTTCTTATTTTCCCCAAGTTGTGGATACTAAACCACAACTTTTGAGAGGTAATGTGATTTCGAAATAAAAAAATCGATTTTTTCGACTCACCCTAATGGACAGCTGTTTCGAGAGGATTTTTGCCTCCAACTCGACTACTTTCGTATTCCATGCTGATGAGAGGAGAATAAGCTCGAAACAGCTGTCCATGGATCGAAATAGCCGAGTTGGTGGTGTATTGCATAAGTCAGAACTGTTTTTCAAAATGTGGAAGGATTCCCAAAAATCAAGATCTGATGGGTTGGGGCATTTTTGGACAATTTGAAAGGAATTAAAATCGAAAGAATGATTCTTGTCCCAACAATGTTGCGCAATGCCCTAGAAAATTTCTCATCTCCCCTAAGCAAATATTGTGGAAAAATTTAAAAACACCTTCATAAATTAGACTACCACAAATTATCACGATACCTTTACAGAGGCTGAAAGACCTAAGGTATTATAGAAAAATATCACATCTGTCCAAAATGATGAAAGATTTTCACTGGAGACGGAAAATTCTTGCATCTCAAACATAAAAAATCAAGCTGGGAACATTTCATTATAGAAAACCAAAGCACTCAAATGGTTTTGGAAAAGAAAAATTAAGGCAGAGTTTAACATAAAACTTTTATCAATAATTTTAGATAATAAAAGAAGACAAGTACGTAACCAAGAAATTGGGAAAAAAGAGAGATCTTAGAGGCTTAGCCCTTCCTTTTATGTCACGAAAGGTAGCCTAGAACTACATTTTTGACATTTTAATTTTGAAAAAATGTCTACTGGTGGCTTTTTGGTGGTAAGCCGTTGGTCTTCCATGCCTTTGACCCGCGGGTTCTGTCCTGCGGTGGCCAGTCGGCAGATTTTCGAAATGCACAAAATCCTCAACGCCCATATCTTATGATTATGCGGCATGTAAAAGATCCCTTGGGTATTCATATGGCTTTGATTGTCCTCGGCAAAATTAAATTCCTAGTCCAGTCGCTCATCAAAGAGAGCTCAGGTTCCACCATCTGATGATGGAAACTGGGTATCAAAATTGTCCGTTCAGCGCCTTAATGGAGCTCATGAAAGACTAGATGCCATATCGGAGGATCGTACTAGGTCTACAAAAGGTCAAAGCCGCTTACGCAGCCCCATTTGAAAAGAAAAAAAAAATCAAAATTCTGAAGCAAAGTTCGCGGATCCCATTCCTCCCACCACAGATGGCCTACAATTGCGTATTTAACTTAAGACGACAATGTGGAAAATAACCCAGAAGAGCGCAACTACCCAAAAACCTAAGAAAAGCCATTTCCCAACATTAAATATCGTCGAAAATTCCCTTTTTTGCATTTCGATTTGAAATAACGCTGGAGATCCAGCTAACCCCCCTTCCCCTCTAAAATTTTGAAAGATTGCCTAAAATTTCGTTTTTAAGGCTTCAATTTCGAAAGAAGCAGCCTTGAACTCACTGATAGCATAATCGAAGATCATCTATAACTACGTTTCTGAAATTTCAATTTGAGAAAAGTACCAAGGAAAAGTTCACTAAACCCCTCCTCCCACTGACAAAATCCTCTAAAAATTTACGTTTTAAAAACTAATTTCTAACATTTTCTGGAAAAGCATGCAGTTCTCTCCTGCCAACATCATGATTTTTATCCTGAAATTTCGTATGAAGTCTTCAATTTCGGGAAAAATATGAGGGAGATCATGCAAAAACTCCTCCGCTTAAATTATTCAAGTAAACAAAAATTACGATTTTGGAACTTCAATTTCAAAAATTGTCGGGCTCTCTACTCTAACTGCCTTATTAAAGCTAGGAAAATTTTCCGGGGTAGAGAACATGAACCCCTCTCTCCCTAACATAATTAGAGAATTTCTACACATCCGTTTATAAAGATTTACTTTCAAAAAAATGGTTGGAAGAGCACCAACCGAGCCTTTTCTCTCACTAATATTCAGAAAGATCGTCTTAAGTCTATTTTTAATATTGCCAATTTGGAAAAGTTCCAGGAGTACGCTCCCCTCAACATTACCAAAGATTGTCTATAAAACTGCGTTTCAAAACTGCAATTTTAAAAAACTTCAGGAGAGAGCTCCCTCTCCTTAACATAATCAGAGATAACAATCACCTTTTTAAAGATTCAAATTTTAATTATTGACGAGAAAGTGCCCTCGAATGTACACGAGGGTGGGCCGAAAAAACACTTTTTTTTATTTCGAATTTGTAATAGCGCGGAAAAGTTGCGAATTATGAAGACAAAAAGAAGGAAAAAAAAATTATCGAAATCGGTTGATATCTTCCGATCGCGCATTAGCCCTAAAGTTTGACAAAAAATGAAAAAAATTCATTTTCGCGATTTTTTTTTAAATTTTTGAATTTGATGTTTTCGAAATGTAATAGTGCGGAAAAGTAGCTAATTGTAAGGACAAAAGGAAGGAAAAAAAAATTATCGAAATCCATTGATATCTTCCGATCGCGCATAAGGCGTAAAATTTAACAAAATATGAAAAAAACTTCATTTTTGCGATTTTTTTTGAAAAAATTTTGAATGAAATATTTTCATAATTTTTTCGCGCGGAAAAGTTTATATTTATGAAGACAAAAAGAGGGATAAAAAGGAGGAAAAAAAATTATCGAAATCGATTAATATCTTCCGGTCGTGCCTAGGGCCTAAACTTCGACAAAATATGAAAAAAACATCATTTTTGCGATTTTTTGTTTAATTTTTTGAATTAGATGTTTTCGTAATGCAATAGTTTGTAACGTTTGCTAATATAGCCTTAAACCCAGGGCCGCCGCTACCAGCGATGGGGCCCGGTACCAATTTTAATGCCGCCCCCCCCCCCATTGCATATTTTCATGCCATCGTTTCAGCACATTTGCAATTGTACAAAAAAAAGAGGAAAATTTTTTTTCGGAAAAACTTTTTTTTTAGTTACGAAAGTGTGCATCTGATTTTATTTTCATATTTTTTGTGTCGCCAGATGATTTTAAAAGCGGTACACTTTCCTTTGCGCAAGAGTGTTTCATTCATTAGTGTTTGTACTAGCAATTGTTTCATATTGAGAATCGGCAATGGAAAGCGATATATATTTTTTTTGATGAAATTATTGACACTATTACTGGAAAAACATGTTCATAACCTTACGGGCCCCCCAAAGCTCCGGGCCCGGGTACTAGAGGTCCAGTATTCCCCCCCAAACGGCGGCCCTGCTTAAACCATTGTGCTTTGATTTTGTTTTGATCAGGTAATATCTTCCGGTTGCGCATTAACCCCAAAATCACCCAAAATAATAATTAAAAGTCACATTTTTACGCGTTTTTGGTTTTTGATGAATAATTTTTTGTGAAACAACCGTAGTAGATTTTGAGACAGACTGACAATAATGTAGAAAAATAAACTACCACAGGTTCAGTCGATGTTATCCAGTTGCGAAATGCCTTAGAAACTCTTATGCGCAGACGTCGGGCAGCAATCCAGGCAACGTCGCTCGCCTGGCTACGGCTCTTTTCCACTCCATCGCCGCCTTCCTAGGACCATGTCAGCTGTCTGCCTTTTTTGTTTTTTCAGTCTGCGCTTCTATGTAGTAATCGCAGTGTACTGTTATTTAGTTCAATCTAGCTGTTTTGATTTTGAAAATCTTGTGGTCTTCTGTAATGATGTAGTTTCCTGCTGTGTGTGGACTCTGTGATTTAACAAAAAGTTATGTAATAACAAGACAAATACTCTAATAACAAGACAAATATTTGGCTGCCCCACTTTTGGCACTCCAAAGAACTGCCATCAACCTAACTGCCTACTGGCGAAGACACCATTATTAATTTCTAGTGCCAAATTTAACCTTCCTTGAGTACGGCACCTAATGATGTCCTTGCCAGTGGACGCTTGTTTGATGGCAGTTCTTTTGGAGTACCAAAAGTGGGGCAGCCAAATATTTGTCTTGTTATTAGAGTATTTGTCTTGTTATTTGGTTCCGTCCATAGTATAACTTTTTCGTTAAATCACCGAGTTCACACAGAGCAGAAAACTACATCATTACATAAAACTATAAGAATTTCAAAATGAAAACAGCTAGATTGAACTAAATAATAGTACATTGCGATTACTACATAGAAACGTAGACTGAAAAAACAATATAGGCAGACAGCTGACGTAGTCCTTTGAAGGCGGCGATGGAGTGGAAGAGAGTCGTTGCCAGGCGAGCGACGTTGCCTGGATTGCTGCCGGACGTCTACGCATGAGAGGTTCTAAGACTTTTCGCAACTGAATAATATCGACTGAACCTGTGGTAGTTTGTTTTTCTATATTATTGTCAGTCTGTCTCAAAAAATAATACGGTTGTTTCACAAAAAAATATTCATCAAAAACCAAAAACGTGTAAAAATGTAACTTTTTTTTAATTATTATTTTGGGTAATTTTCGGATTAATGCGCAACCGGAGGATATTAACTGACCAAAACAAGATCAAAACACAATGTTTTAAGGCTTTATTAGCAAACGTTACAAGTATTGCATTACGAAAACATCTAATTCAAAAAATTAAACACAAAATCGCAAAAATGATGTTTTTTCATATTTTGTCAAAGTTTAGGCCTTAGGCACGACCGGAAGATATTAATCGATTTCGATAATTTTTTTCCCTCCTTTTTATCCCTCTTTTTGTCTTCATAAGTATAAACTTTTCCGAGGGAAAAAATTATGAAAACATTTAATTCAAAATTTTTTCAAAAAAAATCGCAAAAATGTTTTTCATATTTTGTCAAATTTTAGGCCTTATGCGCGATCGGAAGATATCAATGGATTTCGAGAATTTTTTTTTCTTTCTTTTTGTCCTTACAATTAGCTACTTTTCCGCACTATTACATTTCGAAAACATCAAATTCAAAAATTTAAAAAAAAATCGCGAAAATGAAGTTTTTTCATTTTTTGTCAAATTTTAGGGCTTATGCGCGATCGGAAGATATCAACCGATTTCGATAATTTTTTTTCCTTCTTTTTGTCTTCCTAATTCGCAACTTTTCCGCGCTATTACAAATTCGAAATAAAAAAAAGTGCTTTTTCGGCCCACTCTAATGTACACTGCTCGACATTGAAAATGCAACACCAAGAAGGAGTGGTCAGAAATTCATGCAAATTTTACCGTAGACGCACGTCACTGAGTTATGCAAATGATATGAAATGCGCAGCTCTCCGACGCACATGAAGTAAGATATAAAAGAATGAAGTTGAAAAGTGGGCTATGTTCATGTTGGTTTTTCTGCCAGACTAATTATCGGAGAAATTTGGTTTTTGTCTCGAAGGATACGTGTGATAGGAGGAAATGCCACGCCGTCCTCAACGAAGACACTTCCAGTATATAGACGACTTTACAAGGGGTATGGTGATCGGACTGAGAAGGGGAGGTTGGTCCATACGTCAAATTGCAGCTGATACCCACATGGATGCAAGCACTGTTCATCGGCTGTGTCGGAGATGGTTGGAAAGAGGAAATGTAGCCACATTGAGGGGTGCAGGTGCAGCCAGAGTGACGTCAGACCGCTTGGATCGATGGATTCACCGACAAGCTGTGGCGGACCCGCAAGTCACTTGTACGTCGATTCTGCAGCACGTGCAAGGTACCCTGGATGTTCCTGTGTCGACCAGAACCATTTCCCGTCGACTGGTTGCACGTGGCCTGCAATCACGGCGCCCGCTAAGAAGACTGCCATTGACCTCACAGCAAAGACTCCAACGTTTGGAATGGTGCCGGACCAGAGAGACGTGGATGGCAGAATGGCAAACTGTAGTGTTCTCAGATGAATCCCGCTTCTGTTTGTCCAGCGATAGTCATCGCATACGTGTGTGGCGTCGACGTGGAGAAAGATCGAATCCGACAGTAACTGTGGAACGCCCCACAGCGCGACAACGTGGCATAATGGTTTGGGGCGCTATTGCATACAATTCCGTATCACCTCTAGTTCGTATTCCGGGCACTATGACGGCCCAACGATATGTAGATAATGTACTGCGGTTGGTGGCAATCCCCCACCTTCAGGGTCTGCCAAATGCAATTTTTCAACAGGATAACGCCCGGCCTCACAGTGCTCGAATCAACCAACATGCTCTACGAGGTGTACAGATGCTTTCCTGGCCACCGTACTCTCCTGACTTGTCACCAATCGAACATGTGTGGGACGTGATTGGAAGCCGTTTGCAGAACCTGTCACTGCCTCGTTCAGAGGACGAACTGTGGCAAATGGTTGAAAGGGAATGGAGTGCCATCCTTCAGGACACCATCCGCAGGCTTATTGACTACATGCCTAGAAGTGTTTCTTCGTGCATCACCGTCCGCGGTGGTCCTACTTCTTACTGAGCCGACGCCGTCCTCGCTCTAAATTTTGCTTATTTATTTTGAAATAAATATCACTTATTGTTCCATGTTGTCTCTGTCTTCTTACCAAATTTCATCAATTTCTGACCACTCCTTCTTGGTGTTGCGTTTTCAATGTCGAGCAGTGTATTTTAATTTTAACATAACCAAAAATCATCTAAAATACATTTTGAAGACAGCAAGTTCGAAAATTTTCCGAGGGAAATCCTAAGACACCCTATTTCTGAGTGAATTTTATACCAACGATTAGTTGATATTGATAATTTCTTACATCTAGTAATAACTCTCTCATAGATCAGATGAAAAAAAAAAACTATTTTCGCCCTCTCTCTGTTTTAAGATGAGTTGGAAAAAGTTAAGGGATCGCTAATTTCATCAGGCGTGGATCCAGAGAGGGGGTACGGGGAAACTTCTCCCCTTCCCCGTCCCCCAAAATGCCAAGGTCCGTAAAAATTTTTCAAACAAAGTACATGAAAATTTTTCCGCTTTTCAGAGCTTGAACTTGACGAAAGGAACCAGGAAAAAAAGCTGAAACAGAGAAATAATAGTGGAAGCGGATTCACGGAACGGGGATTGTGGTAATGTCCGCCCCCTCTATCCTCCTCCCCCCCCCCCCCGATAAAAAAAAAAGAAAAGAAGAACTTCAGAATGTTCCTAAAATTTTTGTGAACACGCAGAGCAGGAAAATTCTTCCATTTCTTAGAATTGGGCTTTAAGAAAAACGTCTGTAAAATTGGAAACGTAATAGCAGAAGTAGATCCACGAAGGAGGGGGGGGGACTGGAGAAATGTACCTCCTCTTAAATTCTCTACTTTACCAGAACAGAACACAGGGGGAAAAAATCCATTTTTTAGAATTGAACTTGAAGAAAGGCGTCTGCATAAGTGGCAATGATAAGTGCTAAGACAACAGTAGAAATAGATCCGAAGAAACAGGGATTGGGGAATGCCCCCCCCCCCTCCTTCAAATTCCCAAGTGTTCCTAAAACATTTCAGAACAGAGTACAGATAAATTTTTCCGTTTTTTATAACTTGAACTTGAAGAAAGGAGCGGGGAAATAATAGTAGAAGAGCGGATCCACGGAACCGGGAATGGGGGAATGTTCCTCCCCCTTCTCTCAAAATAAACTCCCAAGTGCGCCTAAAACTTTTGGAAACATCATAGTACAGGAACATTCTTCTATTTTTTATAACTAAAACTTAAAAAAAAAGCCCCGGGAATAATGGGGAGATATTAGTAGAAGTGGATCCATAGGGGAGGAACTGAGGAAATCCCCCCCTCCCAACTCCCAAGTGTATCGAAATCTTTTCAGAGCAGAGTACAGGAAAATCCTTCCGTTTTGAAGAACTTGAACTTTAAGAATGGCACCAGGAAAGCAGGAAGACAATAGTAGAAGCAGATCCACGGAAGGAAATTGGGGGACTGTCCCCCCCCTCCCCAAATCCTAAGTGTACCTTAAAATTTTCCAAACATAGTACAGGAAAATTCTTTCGTTTCTTGGAACTTGAACTTGAAGAAAGACGCCTGGGAAAGCGGAAAAACAGTACTGCTTTTTCCTGCTACTAGCTAAGTGCTCAGTAAAGACGGATCACAAACTTCTTGAAGTAAATAAAATTATCAAGGTACAGAAGATGAATTGTGTATGTGTAATGGGATAGGTGAAGAACAGATGGCTAAAATACAAGGGTCATGACGTCAGTGATATGACCTTTGCAGCCATCCAAGTACGTATATGCAATACACCGCCAACTCGACCATTTCGATCCATGGACAGCTGTTTCGAGCTTATTCTGCTATCATCAGCATGAAATACGAAATTAGTCGAGTTAGAGGCAAAAATCCTCTTAGCAAAGAGAGCCAAAAAAACTGGTAGCTAATGTAAAATAAGAAATACCAGCGAGCGACCGCACTTAGTACGGTACAACTGGTAAATTGTTTGGGCAAAGCGCAAGGTATAAAGCAGTGAGTAACCGCCCCTAAGCAAGGAAGCTCGAAACAGCTGTCCATGGATCGAAATGGTCGAGTTGGCGGTGTATTGCATGTTTCTGCCTTAGCCCTTGCTTAGGAGCGGTTACTCACTGCTTTATACAAGCACATATACGCACTGCTCGACATTGAAAATGCAACACCAAGAAGGAGTGGTTAGAAATTCATGCAAATTTTACCGTAGACGCACGTCACTGAGTTATGCAAATGATATGAAATGCGCAGCTCTCCGACGCACGTGAAGTAAGATATAAGAGAATGAAGTTGAAAAGTGGGCTATGTTCATGTTGGTTTTTCTGCCAGACTAATTATCGGAGAAATTTGGTTTTTGTCTCGAAGGATACGTGTGATAGGAGGAAATGCCACGCCGTCCTCAACGAAGACACTTCCAGCATATAGACGACTTTACAAGGGGTATGGTGATCGGACTGAGAAGGGGAAGTTGGTCCACAGGTCAAATTGCAGCTGATACCCACATGGATGCGAGCACTGTGCATCGGCTGTGTCGGAGATGGTTGGAAAGAGGAAATGTAGCCACATTGAGGGGTGCAGGTGCAGCCAGAGTGACGTCAGACCGCTTGGATCGACGGATTCACCGACAAGCTGTGGCGGACCCGCAAGTCCCTTGTACGTCGATTCTGCAGCACGTGCAAGGTACCCTGGATGTTCCTGTGTCGACCAGAACCATTTCCCGTCGACTGGTTGCACGTGGCCTGCAATCACGGCGCCCGCTAAGAAGACTGCCATTGACCTCACAGCACAGACTCCAACGTTTGGAATGGTGCCGGACCAGAGCGACGTGGATGGCAGAATGGCAAACCGTAGTGTTCTCAGATGAATCCCGCTTCTGTTTGTCCAGCGATTGTCATCGCATACGTGTGTGGCGTCGACGTGGAGAAAGATCGAATCCGGCAGTAACTGTGGAACGCCCCACAGCGCGACAACGTGGCATAATGGTTTGGGGCGCTATTGCATACAATTCCGTATCACCTCTAGCTCGTATTCGGGGCACTATGACGGCCCAACGATATGTAGATAATGTACTGCGGCCGGTGGCAATCCCTTACCTTCAGGGTCTGCCAAATGCAATTTTTCAACAGGATAACGCCCGGCCTCACAGTGCTCGAATCAACCAATATGCTCTACGAGGTGTACAGATGCTTTCCTGGCCACCATACTCTCCTGACTTGTCACCAATCGAACATGTGTGGGACGTGATTGGACGCCGTTTGCAGAACCTGCCACTGTCTCGTTCAGAGGACGAACTGTGGCAAATGGTTGAAAGGGAATGGAGTGCCATCCCTCAGGACACCATCCGCAGGCTTATTGACTCCATGCCTAGACGTGTTTCTTCGTGCATCGCTGTCCGCGGTGGTCCTACTTCTTACTGAGCCGACGCCGTCCTCGCTCTAAATTTTGCTTATTTATTTTGAAATAAATATCACTTATTGTTCCATGCTGTCTCTGTCTTCTTACCAAATTTCATCAATTTCTGACCACTCCTTCTTGGTGTTGCATTTTCAATGTCGAGCAGTGTAGTTTCGTTTTCGCCTACAGAAAGATGGAAGCGACACGCGGCGCGCAAAAAATATGTTTGTTGAAAATTTTGTTTTTCTCTTTACCCTTTATGCCCTGACGGGACTCAGAAGTCCCGCTTATATTAATTTAGTATTATGAATCCTAAATGGCTGGAATCATGCTGAAGCTTTCGAGTACCACTCCTTGTACTTCACTGAGAGGCCGATAGATGGCACCTGCGATCGAAAACAGTTTTCTTGGGGCCCAAAGGCGTAGGGGGCCTTAGACCCCAAAAACTTCAAAAATTTTTTGTTCGGTAAAAATGTTTTTTGATGTATTAGCAACTCAAAAAACCAAAAAAAAAAAAAGTAAAAATTCATTGTTAAATTAATTTGGGACATAAAGGATTAAAAATCCAGCAGCTAAAGCAGAAATGATGGAATAGGAAGTTGATGGGGGAGTGTATCCTTCTCTACAGCACTGCTAGCAGTTGTTTCAAAATTTGTTTAGAAAGCAGGACAAGGGGACGCTGTTTTAAGCTATTTAAGTCTCAGGCTAACCTAGAGGTGAGGAAAAATCACTATTTCAGTAGGGTTGTGAGTAATTGGTACAGCTTACCGGAGGAGGTTGTTATGAGTAAAAGAGTTGATAGCTTTAAGAGGGCTTTGGATCTTTAGTGGGGATTGTAATTTGACTAGGACCAGCCTAGTTGGGCTAGAGCCTGGTCATCTTTTGTATTTGTATTTGTATAAATATTGGAAAGAATATCGGTTTCAAAGGAAGGGTAATCTGTAACTTTTCTAACTGAAGGAAACGTCAACATCGCTGCTGTTACATAAGGCTATTAGGGGCTCTAGTGTTACAGAGGAATCAGAGCACCGATTTACTGTAAAAGAGATATCGCAAAGAATAACAATTTCGTTTAGTTCCGATTAAACTTTGTTCAAAGAAAAGCTGCTAGTGTGACAAACGTTTGTGCGTAAAGGATTCCAAGATTGCTCATTCAGAACAAAAAGGATGTCGGTGTGGGGGTTTATCCGGCTGTACCTCGTCCTCAATGTAACCCTGATTTAGTTCTTAATAACTTCTTTTTGTCTCCAAAGTTGAAAAAACACCTTTGGAAAGGCGTTCCTCTCTTTCAGAGGCAATGCGGAGGTTTCAAAGGCGAATGGGCACGTGCCCAGTGGAATAGTGGGCCCTAACGTGTGGGTTCACCTGTTCTTTTACGTTACTAGAAGAGAGTCCTCAGAATGTCGTGAATTTTTTAAAGGAATGTATTGACCGATATTATGGGTTATATTCTATTATGATGGTGACGTAATGAAACTGAAAATACAACTTTTATAGTTAAATTTAATAATATTATCACGGAAAAAAATTATTTTGTTGAAAATTTACAACTATCCATCTGTAGAAGAATATTTTAAATATGAAAATTTTGATTCATGCCAATTATTTTTTAAAGCGTTTTTACTTTTCAAATGGCTGTTTCTCTGTTCATCCGTTCTACCAGTCGGTCACAACAGTTTGGCGAACTCTGTCCCAAATAACTGAATACGGCCCTCTGTCTAATTTATTTCTTTTGAAAATGCAAGCACTTCGGGTAAAAAAGGGAAAAAAAAAAGCAGCACCCCTTCATGCATAGCGAAACACATTCAAAGTAGCAGTAGGCTTAGTCAGCCGCTGGACCAATGCCGACATCCATGAAAAGAACAAGCTGCAGGGATGGAAAAACGGAAAAAAATTAAAATACGTGAAACAATTTATTGCATCCGCCGCAGAAATGTCATCAATGATGTAAATACCGGCGTTGATTGATAAGTATTTAACGATCGGAGATGGTTCGAACAGGTTGATGGGTGGATGAATGGGACGGGCGTGCTCCAGAGAACGCGGCGAGGTTTTCAGCAATGTTTTTTGAAAACGAGGTTGTCAATACCTCAGTGAAAACAACAAAAAGAAATGTCACAAAATACGGAATACGTTGTGTTGTGAGGTATTTCGTTGGTATTCAATTGCAGAACAACTGGAAGTGTTCGAAAAAAATGTTCGAGGGATAGAAATCGTTCTTGACATTTGTTAACTTATAACAAGGGTTGAAAAATTGTGGGAGGAAAGCAGATCACGATTTTGACCAATTGACTTACTTAGGCTGGAGTGGATTTTTGGCTTAGCTCAGTTTATAGTTAATATACATTGCTTAAAATAGTCTGTGAAACAAACAATTTTACAGTGTATTACTGTAAACGAGAAATTTTACAGTTAATTGCTGTAAAATCAGCAATTTTACAGCTTAGTACTGTAAAATTAGCTGTATTATACTATAAAAACAACATCTATTTTTTAGAGTGTGCCTTTACATATAGCGGTTCTAGGAAAAAACGTCCCCAGCAAAACGTCCCCGGAAAAAACGTCCCCTAGGAAAAAACGTCCCCTAGGAAAAAACGTCCCCTAGGAAAAAACGTCCCCGGAAAAAACGTCCCCTAGGAAAAAACGTCCCCTAGGAAAAAACGTCCCCTAGGAAAAAACGTCCCCGGAAAAAACGTCCCCTAGAAAAAAACGTCCCCTCGGAAAAAAATTGAGGTGCAAAAAAATTTTTAAATCATTTTCTGTGAGTGATTAAATTTTTAATCATAATAAAAGTAATTCTTTTGAAAAATGAGAGTTATTTTATTAAAATTTTTTTCTAACTTGAATTTTGGAAACAAAGAAATATTATATTTTATCAACAAAATTGTTCTTAAATTGACTTGCTTCAACATTTTTTCTTTGTTTTTTTTTTTTAATTTAATTTTATTTCATTGTAAGTTATATAATTGTCAGGGAAAAATAAACAAATGTTAATGTACGGTCAGTCGTTTCTTAGTTGAATCCTTCAATAGTTTGTTGTTTTTTTTTTTTTTTTTGTTAAGAAGGGATCCTGCTTTAAAAGGCTCAAAAAATTGATTTTTTGGGGGGATTTTTTTTAGGATTAAAAAAACTAGAACGAACTTTTTAGATTATTTTATTACATGTCTGAACATGGGATAAAACATTTTTTTGGGAAAAATATTCACATGCAACCGATTTTTATGCACATTCTTGCAACTGCTGTTTTCAATTGGCTGGACAAATAGAGCTCGTAATTTTCATTAAAAAAAAAAAAAACATTCTAATTTTTATATTTCTTTTTTCAAACCTGAGAAAACATTCAAATTTAAAAAATTAAAAAAAAATCACTCCTTCAAACATTTATTTGTAAACTACAGATTTTTTTGAAGTATGACCACTCTTCCCCATTGACCATTTTACCCCACCAGACCTTATACAGTTGAGCCCGCTTAATGGAATAGCCATTTTGCCACTTAAAAATATTCTAAAAAGCGGGACATTCCATTATCCGGGATGAAAATAATGCACGATAACGGTTTGGTACATTGAAAATGTATTATATTTAGCGGGATATTCCTTTAACCGATATTCTAGTGGGCTCGACTGTATTTGCAAGGAACACTATTGATCAATAATTGTATTTAATATCCAATACTGTTTAATAATATCAAAAATTACAAAAAAAAAAAAAATCCATTAAATCAAGCGATAAACGCTTCTAAGTAGCTAGATTATGAGAAAAAAGCACCACTAAAATCATTTGTTGCAAAAAAAAAATAGTTTAACAAAAGCTGCTAAAATTTCTATTCAACACTAAAACAAAAAAAACAAAAAAAAAAAACTTAATTTTGTTCGTACAAGATGCTTTTCCATCGGGGATGTCTTTCCAACGGGACGTTTTTTCCTAAGGGACGTTTTTTTCTTCGGGGACGTTTTTTCCTTGGGGACCTTTTTTCCGGGGACGTTTTTTCCTAGGGGACGTTTTTTCCTAGGGGACGTTTTTTCCTTGGGGACGTTTTTTCCGGGGACGTTTTTTCCTAAGGGACGTTTTTTCCTAGGGGACGTTTTTTCCGGGGACGTTTTGTCGGGGACGTTTTTTCCTGTCACCCTTTTCCACTTACCGACACGGCAAGTGAGAGCCGTGCAAGAGTTTTACGATAATAAACAAGAGTTTCACAATAATAAATTGTAAAATGGCTAGTTTTACAGTTTATTACTGTGCTTTTATAGTTTTAAGCTGGAATCTCTGCTTCCAGTATATTATACTGTAAAAACAACAGCTTTTTTTTTTTTTTTTTTGTAGTGTAGCGCTGGTTTTTGAGAGACAAAAACAATCTGTGTTGCAATAGGGAAATGATAGCTGAAAAAATAATTTCACAAAACCACTACCACTTGATATAAACTGGGGGTCGGCTTTCGACTGACAGTATGGTCCATCAGGCAGACAGTTCCAATTTCAACCACATCTACCTAATGAATTTTTAATAAAGAAGAGCAGCGTATAACGTAATTTATATTTTAGTGGAAAAAAGTTTTAAGGATATTAATTCGTGAGGCTCAGAAAAGAGAGAGAAGGTGCTGGTGATTTATTGTTCTATTCACTACGGAGAAACTAAAGAATAGAAAGCATACATTTTAGATTCAGTAACCAGGGCCCATTGATAGTCCGTGTTCGCAACAAATCCACATAATGATGACATGAATTTTTAGAACCGGCTTAAAACAGCCACTGATCCTAATGAATTTTGCTCGAGTATCGAAGTCATGGCTGTTAGTCGAAGCTGATTCACTGAAAAAAAAAAAAAAAAGTTGTTTTTACAGTATAATACAGCTAATTTTACAGTAGTAGACCATAAAATTGCTAGTTTACCATAACGAATTGTAAAAATGCTAGTTTCAGCGTTTATTACTGTGCACTTTAGTTTAAAACTGGAACTTCTGCTGCCGGTATTATACTGTTGTTGCAAAAACAACCTCTAAAAACATGTTCAGAATCTAGAGACGGGATATTCATCAAACTGGTGGGACTAATGCTTATGCAAAGTTCGTTTGATTACGTTAAACAAGAAGTTCTGTCAAGAACTAAACTAGCCTACTTTCCCGTACATCGACATCGGCATTCTAGCATCTAATCAATATTCTCTTGAATACCTGAAACTGAAAATTATGTCAAACATACCTTTATAGCACCATAAGCTGATTTCTAAAAGTAAAATATACCCCTCTCATCAGATGAAATGGACACGTAAAAAGTAAATAAACGAGTAAATAAAGTTTTGTCACACCTTTTAAAGAATGTAACTGTTATAGTTCTTCCGTAGAAAAATTTCACAATCGTTTTCAAAAGGAAAAAGTAATAAATAAAATAAAAGTACAAAGAACATCAAAACACATTTTATCAAAGAAAGAAAAAAAACCTCGTTCGTTAATAAAATGTCTCGAATTTTATTTTTAATCCGTTGCCAGTTATTAAATATAAATAAAGAATAAAATGCTCTAGTCAATGAACAATTTTTGTAATCAAAAAAAAAAAAAAAAAAAATATCGTCTGCCAAAAAAAAAATAAAAATAAAAATAAAAGTAATAATAATTAATTAAACAAAAAAAAAAGAATAAATAAACAAAAAATCGTCTGCCCAGTCAGTCATTTTTTTCTGAGCCTGCATTTCCGCCATGTTTGCGGAGTCGGAATCAGTCCTCACAGAAGATTTTTCAGAAAAGTACTTAACATAAAGTTTTTATCAAAACCGTTTTCTTACAAAGTTAGTTTGAAGGAAATCTGCCTTTAAGTTCAGAATCAACATTCAATTTAAATTTCTCAGTAAGCGCTCATGTTAAAAAATTTTCTGAACGGTTCATCATTGAACGAAAAATGGTTCAAATTGAAAAGTGAAATATGGGAATGAGTCTCTCCGAGATCTTTCGAACAGAAAAAGTTTATTGAAATCAGACGGTTCATTAGGTGGTGACAAGTTATTAGGTGGAGAAAGGTTGCTTGAAAGGTTCAATGTTGAACGAAAAAAAGGTTCACATTGAAAATTTAAATACGGTAATGAAGTATCCTTGCCGAGATCTTTAGAACAAAAAAAAGTTTGTTTAAATCGGACTATTACCTCAAAAGTTATTAGGGGTGACAGCTTGTTTGAACGGTTCAATGTTGAACGAAAAATAGTTCAAATCGAAAATGTAGATACGGGAATGAAGTATCCTTGAAAAGATCTTTCGAACAAAAAAAAGTTTGTTCAAATCGGACTGTTCATTAGGGTGGAGCGAAAAAAACAAAGTTTTTATTTTCGAATCGTAATAGTGCGGAAAAGTTGCGATTGGTGAAGAGTTTCAAAACAAAACAAAATTTTTTGAAATCGGATAATATCTTCCGTTCCCGCAACGAGCCTGAAATTTTGAAAAAATGAAAATTTTCATGTGTTTTTAGCGATTTTTTAAAATTTTTGTTTTAACTTTTTTATTTTAATGCTCTTGGACGGAAAAGTTACGTTTGGTGAAACCTTCTGAAATTTTGAAAAATATATTGAAATCGAATAATACCTTCTGATCCAGGAACAAACCAGAAAAACCAAAAAATTATAAAATTTCAGCTTTTTTTTGGGGTGATGAAAAAAAATTAAAAAAAAATATGCTCTCATTTTTTTTCTTTTTTACCCGGTATCATAGCGTAAAACCTTTTAAAAAGCACTATATTACTCTTAAACATTAATTTTTTTCTTGATTTTTCAGGTATCTTCTAAACATGCAAACCTACCATTTTTTACAACAATGAAACATTTTCAAATAATCGAAAGTTATAAAATATTTTCCAAAATTTCTGCAATCCAGTACAAAATTCCACTAAATAAAACACCCACTCCTAAAATAAACGCTAATTTTAATCACTGAACTATAAACAATTTTAATACCTAACTAATTATATACAGTTTCTTAATCCCCTTTTGTAGTCTGTGCCTTCTATAATTATGTTACCTAACTTAACTGACTACCCACAGAATCCTTTAACATTAATTTAATTAGAAACTAATTTTAAAATTAAAACTTCTTTAAAATTAAACCTAGTTAGGTTAGGTAGTGTATAGAATGAGACTGCAAAATGCAATTAAAAATTCAGAAACTAACCTGTAATGAGGTAGGTATTAAAATAGTTTATCGTTTAGGGATAAAAAATATTGTTCATCTTATGAGTGAGTGTTTTGTTCAATGGATTTTTTTACTGAAAAAGTTAAACAAATTTAATAATTAGGTATGGGTAAAAAATTTTATGTAAATGTTATCTATTATTTTTTGCTTTTTAGTTGCTTTAAGTTTGCTTTAAGGTTATCTTGGTGCCTACAGTAACACAGTCCCAGGCAAAGTGGGGCAAGGTCTAACAAAAATTAAGGATTGGAAAGCATTTGACAAGGAGAGGGCACTACTGCCCCACACACCCCTATTAGCCTTATGCGAAAAATGTTAAAACATGTTATCATGACAATTGAACATTTGAAACACGATTGCAGAGAAACTTGTGCTTAAAAGGTTGCTATAAGCATCTCGGTGATGATTTTGGAAAACATTTCATATGAAAGCCATAAATATAAGGAATGTATTAGTGTAGAAGACAAAACAAATTTTAGATTTTGTTGATTTCTAATTTTTCATACACAAAATTATTTTAAAATAAATAATTAAATTTAAGTTTAAAAAACTAAAAAATACGCTTTTAGAGTTAATCAAACTATAAAGCTTTAAACCATTTCAAATTATAAGTTTACATGCACCTTATAATACATCAACATGTAATATAGTTTAGCCTTTAGTACTATTAATAGCATTCAATAACATCAACATGTAATAATATAGTTTAGCCTTTAGTATTAACAATAGTATTAAATATATCACTTTTATATTTTTAAAGAACGTGAATTTTATCTTTTATTCAGAGTTACATACATTCTAACAAACCCACATGTGAAACTAGTAAAAGCGTATTAAAAACAAAACCGCCATTAAAAAACAACTGGGAGCTAAACAAAAAAAAAAAATAATACATAATATTTACATACAACTTCATACCCATACCTAATTATTAAATTTGTTTAACTTTTTCAGTACAAAAATCCATTGAACAAAACACTCACTCATAAGATGAACAATATTTTTTATCCCTAAACGATAAACTATTTTAATACCTACCTCATTACAGGTGAGTTTCTGAATTTTTAATTGCATTTTGCAGTCTCATTCTATACACTACCTAACCTAACTAGGTTTAATTTTAAAGAAGTTTTAATTTTAAAATAAGTTTCTAATTAAATTAATGTTAAAGGATTCTGTGGGTAGTCAGTTAAGTTAGGTAACATAATTATAGAAGGCACAGACTACAAAAGGGGATTAAGAAACTGTACATAATTAGTTAGGTATTAACATTGTTTATAATTTATTGATTAAAATTAGCCTTTTTTTGAGTGGGTGTTTTATTTAGTGGATTTTTGTACTGGATTGTAGAAATTTTGGAAAATATTTTATAACTTTCGATTATTTGAAAATGTTTCATTGTTGTAAAAAATGGTAGTTTTGCATGTTTAGAAGATACCTGAAAAATCAAGAAAAAAAAATTAATGTTTAAGAGTAATATAGTAATTTTTAAAAGGCTTTACACAATGATACCGGGTAAAAAAGAAAAAAAAAATGAGAACATTTTTTTTAATTTTTTTCATCACCCCAAAAAAAGCTGAAATTTTATAATTTTTTGGTTTTTCTGGCTTGTTCCTGGATCAGAAGGTATTATTCGATTTCAATATATTTTTCAAAATTTCAGAAGGCTTCACCAAACGTAACTTTTCTGTCCAAGAGCATTAAAATAAAACATTAAAACAAAAATTTTTAAAAATCGCTAAAAACACATGAAAATTTTCATCTTTTCAAAATTTCAGGCTCGTTGCGGGAACGGAAGATATTATTCGATTTCAAAAATTTTTGTTTTGTTTTGTAACTCTTCACCAATCGCAAGTTTTCCGCACTATTACGATTCGAAAATAAAAACTTTGTTTTTTTCTCTCCACCCTACTGTTCATTCAAAAGTTAGTATCGCGGAACCGGTTGTTTGAACGGCTCAAAATTGAACCAAAAATTGTTCAAATCAAAAAATCAAATATGGGAATGAGCTGTACTCGCCGAGATCTTTCCAACAAAAAAAAGTTTATCCAAATCGGAATGTTCGTTCAAAAGTTATTAGGGGGGGACAGACAGACCGACAGACCGACCGACAGACCGACACACAAATTCCCCATCTCAATACCCTACTTTCAAATTTTTAATTTTTCGATATTCATTTTACCTCTTTATTTTTTTAACTTGGCGATATTTTTTGGACTTGGCGATATTTTTTTTAACTTGGCGATATTTTTTGGACTTGGCGATATTTTTTAGATGCATTAAGCTACTTTTAATACTTTTTTCGTCTTTCTTTTATTTTTAACGGGAAAGTAGGCTAAAAACAAAGACTGTGATTGATAGTTCATAATAGATACGTGCTGCATTTTTACGAATCAAACTGTGACGGAAATTGTATGCAAAATAACATGTATTCCTTTTTCTTTAGTGACTAACTGCGTTATCCGGCTTTGCCCGGTCTACCTTGAGAATAAAAGTTATGTCAAGTGACTCGCGTCTGAAAGTCCCAATTCGATTTTAGTCAATTTTCTGCCATCGCGCTGAACGAAAAACTAATCAATCGCCAAAAAATAATAACTGAATAGGAAAAGTTTTAAATTCCCCTCCCCCCCCCCCGTTATAGGAAAAGTCTTAAAGCAAAAGCAAGAACTTTATTCGTTGACATACAAAGAAAAAATGGCAACAGATATTTATTCTGCTCTTTCTTTCCAATTTCTTTTACGTTAATTATTATTAGCCACGTGTCGACGATTTTTTTTAAACAAAAAAACATTTTTACTAACTTAAAAATGTCTGCATATCTTTTTTCTGGGTGAAATTATCGATTAGCAATTTTCAAAATCGCAGGAAGAAAATCCTCTAAAGAAGAATTTTTCCCGATCTTTCCAATGAAACTAAAATCAAGAAGATCCGACAAATATTTCGGGTAGAAAGGGCCATTTAATACCATTTTCTGGTCCTCAAATTAAAATTCGAATGATTTGGTTCTTTTTCACGTTTGAAAAACCCCTTACGACCCTTCTTGGGTGGCCAAGAACCTCTCAGCCAGACTTGGTCGAGATCCAACGTAAAATGTGGATTTGTATAGGGAGTATACACACATACATACACACACACACATATATATATATATATATATATATATATATATATATATATATATATATATATATATATATATATATATATATATATATATATATATATTTAGGTGTTTTTATATGAGGTCCGCCCTCGGGCGTGCACGAAGTCAGTGTAAATAACAACAATTAAAAAATATTTGAAAAACGTCTAGAAAAAGTTTTGAAAAAACGTTAAAGATTCAAAATGCAATACGACAATTTTTCATAAACAACTAGAATTTCAAAAAATATCTGGGTAAGTTACTGCTTCGTCTACGGAGAGCGGGAGCAGTTGGTGAAAATAATAATTTGCAGGTTTCTGAAGAGGTCAGCTGCACACGAGTTAGCATAACAAGAAAGGATTTTAAGTTTTGAGAGGTCCAAAAGGACGAAAAAGTGAAATACTACTGCCAACTCATGAATACAACCAACCCCCGCTCTGACCTGCAAATAAAAGAAAGACAGATCACTTACCCAGTATTAGAAAAAAGAAGCAACACCATTATTCGTATTCCTCTTGCTCAATCCTTTTCCGTACCAAGTCGATGCGGTTCGCAGAGCTCGCTTCCATGCAACACCTCCCTCAAAACGGGTTTAAGTACAGCATATCATCAGAGTTGAAAGGAAACCGTTGCCAAAACGTAGTTGTTTGGGTGAAAAAATTATCGATTCTGCCGAAAAGATTTATTAAACAAATTAAGGTAGTAAAAGATAAACTCTGCAGGATAGTTGTTTTGGTAATATAGACCAGCAATGAATTTGTAAACCTGTTTGTTAAAATGTTTCTTATCGTTACAGATCTTGAAAAATCTGCAGAGTTGGCCGATTATGATATTTATAAAAATTTTTTTATGTAAATTACTAAACCAATGAGGCATGCACTTTGCATGAAAGTTGAAATGTTCTTTTTTATCGTAAAGATCTGTTGAAAGTTGAGAATCTCTAATTTTAAAGGAAATATCTAAAAAGTTCGCAGAATCAATTTCTTCATTGGCCTTGTTTAGTTGTAGTGTTTGTGGGTAAACAAGTTTAAATTCTTCTTCCATATTTTTATTAAAGACGAGGATATCGTCGATATACCTGAAAATGCTGATCCTTTTATTATATTTAACAGTATAGTTAAATTCATAGTAAAAAAGATATAAGTTAGCAGCTGTGCTGGAGTAATTTGTACCCATGCCAATTCCATGTATTTGTTTAAAAGTGAAATTATTAAAAGTGACAAAATTGTTGAAAATGCAATAATGGCAAAGACTGTCGAAAAAACTTCTATCGATACCAAGTTCCACTCCGATATAAAAAGAATCGTAAATTTTCATGAGAGTAACGTATAAGTCTTCTAGTGGAATGTTGCAAAATAGATTCTCAAAATCAAAAGTATATATTGATGTGGGTGATGAATTCATTTTACTCTTGATTTCATAGCTATTATCGATGCACCAGAAATAGCTCGAGAGCTTATATTTGTTTTTCAAAAAGGTGTAAATTTGCTTCAACATAGATTGAAGTTTGACGTTAATGCTTTTTCCGAAACTGTTTGTGGTTGAACAAATAAATCTAAAATTGAATTTTGATTTATTTGTTCAACCACAAACAGTTTCGGAAAAAGCATTAACGTCAAACTTCAATCTATGTTGAAGCAAATTTACACCTTTTTGAAAAACAAATATAAGCTCTCGAGCTATTTCTGGTGCATCGATAATAGCTATGAAATCAAGAGTAAAATGAATTCATCACCCACATCAATATATACTTTTGATTTTGAGAATCTATTTTGCAACATTCCACTAGAAGACTTATACGTTACTCTCATGAAAATTTACGATTCTTTTTATATCGGAGTGGAACTTGGTATCGATAGAAGTTTTTTCGACAGTCTTTGCCATTATTGCATTTTCAACAATTTTGTCACTTTTAATAATTTCACTTTTAAACAAATACATGGAATTGGCATGGGTACAAATTACTCCAGCACAGCTGCTAACTTATATCTTTTTTACTATGAATTTAACTATACTGTTAAATATAATAAAAGGATCAGCATTTTCAGGTATATCGACGATATCCTCGTCTTTAATAAAAATATGGAAGAAGAATTTAAACTTGTTTACCCACAAACACTACAACTAAACAAGGCCAATGAAGAAATTGATTCTGCGAACTTTTTAGATATTTCCTTTAAAATTAGAGATTCTCAACTTTCAACAGATCTTTACGATAAAAAAGAACATTTCAACTTTCATGCAAAGTGCATGCCTCATTGGTTTAGTAATTTACATAAAAAAATTTTTATAAATATCATAATCGGCCAACTCTGCAGATTTTTCAAGATCTGTAACGATAAGAAACATTTTAACAAACAGGTTTACAAATTCATTGCTGGTCTATATTACCAAAACAACTATCCTGCAGAGTTTATCTTTTACTACCTTAATTTGTTTAATAAATCTTTTCGGCAGAATCGATAATTTTTTCACCCAAACAACTACGTTTTGGCAACGGTTTCCTTTCAACTCTGATGATATGCTGTACTTAAACCCGTTTTGAGGGAGGTGTTGCATGGAAGCGAGCTCTGCGAACCGCATCGACTTGGTACGGAAAAGGATTGAGCAAGAGGAATACGAATAATGGTGTTGCTTCTTTTTTCTAATACTGGGTAAGTGATCTGTCTTTCTTTTATTTGCAGGTCAGAGCGGGGGGTTGGTTGTATTCATGAGTTGGCAGTAGTATTTCACTTTTTCGTCCTTTTGGACCTCTCAAAACTTAAAATCCTTTCTTGTTATGCTAACTCGTGTGCAGCTGACCTCTTCAGAAACCTGCAAATTATTATTTTCACCAACTGCTCCCGCTCTCCGTAGACGAAGCAGTAACTTACCCAGATATTTTTTGAAATTCTAGTTGTTTATGAAAAATTGTCGTATTGCATTTTGAATCTTTAACGTTTTTTCAAAACTTTTTCTAGACGTTTTTCAAATATTTTTTAATTGTTGTTATTTACACTGACTTCGTGCACGCCCGAGGGCGGACCTCATATAAAAACACCTAAATATTTAGAATGCATTTAATGCTCTAGCTGCAATTATGCGCTGATTGAATGTAGAATATCTTATTTTCACATTTCACCCATATATATATATATATATATATATATATATATATATATATATATATATATATATATATATATATATATATATATATATATATATATAAAGCAGTGAGTAACCACCCCTAAGCAAGGGCTAAGGCAGAAACATGCAATACACCCCCAACTCGACCTTTTCGATTCATGGACAGTTGTTTCGAGCTTATTCAGCTCTCATCAGCATGGAATGCGAAAGTAGTCGAGTTGGAGGCAAAATCCTCTTATATAGCAAAGAGAGCCAAAAACCTTGCTTAGGGGCGGTTACTCACTGCTTTATACTTTGCGCTCTGCCAAAAAAATTTACGAGTTGTACCGTACTAAGTGCGGTCGCTCGCTGGTATTCTAATTTCACATTAGCTACCAGTTTTTTTGGCTCTCTTTGCTATATAAGAGGCTTTTGCCTCCAACTCGACTACTTTCGTATTCCATGCTGATCAGAGCAAAATAATCTCGAAACAGCTGTCCATGGATCGAAATGGTCGAGTTGGCGGTGTATTGCGTATATATATATTCTTCGTTTTATTTATACGGATGGAATGCGTTTCGGTGGCAACACCGATCGAAAAGTGTGGAATAGCAATTGAAGGGTTTGCTGCAAAAAGGAGGTAGCTCCATTTTGAATGTCTTCGAAATGTCTGTCTATTAGAACTTAAAATAAAGGTCCCCTTTTTTGTTCTAATATTTAAAAAATCCTCTTGTATACTTCTCAGTACAGTTATATAAGAGGATTTATAAAACTTAAAGGAACTTTTAGAATGCGATTTTCTGCTATAAGCTTTAATGCAGACATTTTTGAATACATTGAAAATGGAGCTCGCTCCTTTTTGCAGCAAGCCCTTCAATTGCCACCGAACTCTTCAAAAGACCAGGTCCGGACCGGCTGCCGACATGATCAAGACATTTCCCGGTGCGCTGAGCCACCGAGAGTCAAGTCGGGCCTCTTGTCAATTTTATTGCCGGGCCGCTGTCTCGTCATAAAACTGATTAAATTTATACTACTCGGATTCCGAGCCGAGCCTATGTCAAGGGCCGGGCCCCTAGTTTCCGACTAGTATGACATATCCTCTCGTTGGACTTGCCCACGTTTAGGAGAAAGGTCCCCCCCTCTCAAAATGGGCTTTCTCATTCTTTTTCTTTTCTTTCTTTTTTAAATTATTTATTTTACATTCGTAACTAAAATAGTAATGTTTTTATCAACAGTCTAAAAGAAAAAGTAGTGACCTAACGCAAGTAAGAGAGCTTATCGATAAAAAATAATTATAAACTGATTAAAAACAAAATATGGATACTAATTCTCCGAACTTTGATGGTTTTCTTCTTAACTTTTCCTGTTGCATGCAATGCACTAGTCGTATCTTCCACTCAATGACATTCTGGAAGAAATTTTGGAGCCCACATTTTAAAATCGCCTCCAAAACTTCCACCACTGCCTCTGTAGGTGAGAAACGCCGTGCCTGGATGTGTTTGTTTGAATTTGGAAGCAGAAAGAAATCACAGTAAGCTGAATCTGCTACTATATGGAGATCTGGGTACAAAAAAAACAAAAAAAAAAACTCCACCGGCATATATTTTTAGTAGCGAATGAGCAATCTTAGAATCCTTCAAGCACTAGCATGTATCATTTGAATTTTTTCTTTGAACAAAAATTGAATTGAAAAAAAAAAAAAAAAAAAAAACAGATCATTTGTTTCACTGGTTTTCTTAACGTACACTACTCGACATTGAAAATGCAACACCAAGAAGGAGTGGTCAGAAATTGATGAAATTTGGTAAGAAGACAGAGACAGCATGGAACAATAAGTGATATTTATTTCAAAATAAATAAGCCAAATTTAGAGCGAGGACAGCGTCGGCTCAGTAAGAAGTAGGACCACCGCGGACAGCGATGCACGAAGAAACACTTCTAGGCATGGAGTCAATAAGCCTGCGGATGGTGTCCTGAAGGATGGCACTCCATTCCCTTTCAACCATTTGCCACAGTTCGTCCTCTGAACGAGGCAGTGACAGGTTCTGCAAACGGCGTCCAATCACGTCCCACACATGTTCGATTGGTGACAAGTCAGGAGAGTATGGTGGCCAGGAAAGCATCTGTACACCTCGTAGAGCATGTTGGCTGATTCGAGCACTGTGAGGCCGGGCGTTATCCTGTTGAAAAATTGCATTTGGCAGACCCTGAAGGTAGGGGATTGCCACCGGCCGCAGTACATTATCTACATATCGTTGGGCCGTCATAGTGCCCCGAATACGAACTAGAGGTGATACGGAATTGTATGCAATAGCGCCCCAAACCATTATGCCACGTTGTCGCGCTGTGGGGCGTTCCACAGTTACGGCCGGATTCGATCTTTCTCCAAGTCGACGCCACACACGTATGCGATGACTATCGCTGGACAAACAGAAGCGGGATTCATCTGAGAACACTACGGTTTGCCATTCTGCCATCCACGTCGCTCTGGTCCGGCACCATTCCAAACGTTGGAGCCTGTGCTGTGAGGTCAATGGCAGTCTTCTTAGCGGGCGCCGTGATTGCAGGCCACGTGCAACCAGTCGACGGGAAATGGTTCTGGTCGACACAGGAACATCTAGGGTACCTTGCACGTGCTGCAGAATCGACGTACAAGTGACTTGCGGGTCCGCCACAGCTTGTCGGTGAATCCGTCGATCCAAGCGGTCTGACGTCACTCTGGCTGCACCTGCACCTCTCAATGTGGCTACATTTCCTCTTTCTAACCATCTCCGACACAGCCGATGCACAGTGCTTGCATCCATGTGGGTATCAGCTGCAATTTGACGTATGAACCAACCTCCCCTTCTCAGTCCGATCACCATACCCCTTGTAAAGTCGTCTATATGCTGGAAGTGTCTTCGTTGAGGACGGCGTGACATTTCCTCCTATCACACGTATCCTTCGAGACAAAAAACAAATTTCTCCGATAATTAGTATGGCAGAAAAACTAACATGAACATAGCCCACTTTTCAACTTCATTCTCTTATATCTTACTTCACGTGCGTCGGAGAGCTGCGCATTTCATATCATTTGCATAACTCAGTGACGTGCGTCTACGGTAAAATTTGCATGAATTTCTGACCACTCCTTCTTGGTGTTGCATTTTCAATGTCGAGCAGTGTAATTCGATGATTTTCTCCCACTATCACAGCAGCGGTGCTCATATTTTCTCCCTTAGAGGAATTACTTGAGCGCCTTGTCCACCTTCCTTGTAATTGCTTATCTCATATCTTTAAACATTTTAAACCATCTTCTAGCTGTGCTGTATAGAAAAACAGGCCCCCCCCCCCCAAGCTTCCTGTAAAACAATACACGTATATTTCTAGAGCTGATGTTTTGGGGGAAAAAACAATATTATAATGCGGCATTGCGTTCGTTCGCCACCTAGCTTTTCTTTTTCCGTTTTCAAAAACGAAACCAAAGTATTTAAATGACTGTCAGGTTGCATTGCCTGATGTCATGACCCTTAAACTTTCGTGATCTACTCTCTACCTATTCCACTACTCATACATAATACGTTTTCTGTGACTTGACTTTTTATTTACTTATAAAAAAAAATAAGATCATTCTCATTGGTTCTATCTACGTATTAAAAAAATGTTTCTGATCATCTATAAATAGGTAAAATTGTTCTCCTTTCTCTGCCCCTGATAGAAAGTAACGTTTTTTCCAATAAACCTTTAAAAAAGAGGAGAAAAATAACTTTTCGCTTTCTAAGTTTTTTACTACCCAAACACCACACAATTTTATTACAAGCGAAAAAAACTTTGAAAGCGAACAGGAAAAAAAAAAGCCAACACAGACGAAATTTGGAATTCCGCACGGGAAAAAAAAATCATTTGCTTGTCAAATCATTCGGCATTCCATGCCCGATTAAATATGGTCTGCTTCCTTGCAGGGGCGGCAACCAGCATGACGTCACCAAACAATAGAATCGGCGGTCGAGACCTCCCCTTCCGCCTGTGTTCGGGACTGGTGAAGGGTATTTGATGAACCCCATCGGAACCGAAGTATTTCCCTCGATCTTCGAAAAATAAATTTGCTCAGTTTAAAATGGCCGTTTAGAGTCGCGGGCTTTTCAGTCGCTCACTGCTCTGTTCTGTTTCGCGGTCGCGATGATGTTCTCTCGTGCTGTCGGTTTTTCGTGTGGTTTGGGACTTTTAGCCGTTTTTGGAATTTCTCTTCAATTAGCGTGTGTTAAATCATATCCTCTGGTGAGTAAAGAAGAAAAAAAATTATTTTTCTGAACTAGTATTTAGAAGAAATTTTATATTTTTACTGTATAATATTTTTTGCATAAATTTTCCTTTTTTAGAATTTATATCAGCATTTTTTTTTAAACCTAAAAACTTTAAGGACCTTTATAGGACATACATATCCCCCAAGATCAAATTTGTTCTATAACACGAATAATTTATAAATTATATATTTTTCATGTTAATTAGATATCAGTTTCTTAACAACAATTTCGTGGTCAATTTCAATTGTTCGAAGTTTATGCTTAAAAAGACCATTTTGCTCTATTCAAAACTGCTCTATTCATTATTTTTGTGGTTAGGGACTTTTAACCACTTCTGGAATTTCTCTTCAATTAGCGTGTGCCAAATCATATCTTCTGGTGAGTAAGGAAGAAAAAATATTAATTAATTTTTAGAATGCACTTTTTATTCTTACTGCATAGTATTGTGTTTAATATTTTCTTTTTTGCAATTTATGTCACATCCCGGAGTTATGTTGCTTTAACACGCTTTTATTAGTTTCACCTGTATGTTTGCTTGTAACTGAATCTAAAAATAAAAAATAGTTAAAAAAAACTAAAAAAGACGCTTTTAGAGTCAATCAAACCAAAAAGAGTAAAAATAATTTTCAACCTAAGAATAAAATGACTGACGAGAAAATTAATGTCATTGTTCTAAAAGCGTGGGGTGATTTATACGGCATTTTAAAACCAACTCTGCATTTCGGAACGAAAGTAGTGAAAATTTTTCAACAACTGATATCGAGCCCTCCACACTTTAAGAACAGTGACATTCATTTTCTCGTCAGTCATTTTGTTTTCATATTAAAAATTATTTTTTACTTTTCAGTTTGATTATTACTAAGAGCGTGTTTTTTGGTTTTTTTTAAATGTATTTTTGTTTTTAGAAATTATATCAAATGAATTTTCTGAAACCGTAACCCTTTAAGAAAAAGTATGGGACTTATATGTCCCCTAAGTTCAAGCTCAATTTACAAATTCTCGAGTTCAAATGATTTATAAACTATATATTTTTTATGTTATTAAGATATCAACATCTAATTATCAGCCGAAAAAAAGAAAAGTATTTACAAAATACACCGGTTTTCGTTTTTATATTTACTTATTTATTTTGAAAATACCACAACCTTTAATATCATGCTTCAGAACTAACGATTTTCAAAGAGTTAAAGTATGAAAACGAAAATAGAGTGTATTGAAAATTCATTATGTATAAATGATAAGAAAAGGAACTGCGATCTAAGTTCTACTTTTTTTGCTAATATTTTGTAGTCAATTTTAATTTATCGCATCTTAGGTTTGAATCGAACTTCCTTTTTAGCTTCGATGAATCTCAAAGATAGTGAGCGGGTTATTCAAACGAGATGTTTGAGCAATGGAACAAACAAATGTAAGAATGACGAGAAGAGAAACTGGGATTTAAACTCAAATCTTATTTTCACATTTTCTTGCATATATTTTTCTGTCAATTTTAATTTATCTTAATTTATGTTTGAATGCACTTTTTTTTTTAGACTCATTGAATCTCAAAGTTAGTGAGCGGGTTATTCAAACGAGGTATTTGAGCAATGGAACAAACAAATATAAGAATGATGAGATGCGAAACTGGGATTTAAATTCAAATCTTAGTTTTGCATTTTCTTGCATATATTCGGTATTGAATTTCAATTTATCGAACCTTATATTTTATTTAAGCATTTTTTTAACTTTTAAAGAATTTAAAAATTAATGAGTGGGTTATTCAAAAGAAAGTTTGAGCAATCGAGCAAACGATATTGAGCAATGTAGGACTTTAAACTTATTTTTAAGCTTCCATTAGCTTTCAAGTAAATTCAATCAACTACAATGTCGTTTAACTTAGATTCTAAATTATATCTGAATAAAACCTTGTAACTATTAAATCAATTATATCAAAAATGAACAAATAATTGAGTCAAGAAAAGCCTTTTTCCCGTTATGATTATTTTATACAATTCATTCTCTGACACTTTTGGATTTTATAGTTTAGTAATGTTTAACTATTCAAGCTTTTAATTTGAAAGGTTTAAAATCAAGCATTTTTTTTCATAACAAAATAATCTTGATATAAAACTTTAAATTGAATGAGGTAAAATAAATAATAATTAATTAAAATAAATGAATTAGCTACGTAAGAACTCTTTAAAAAGTCTCTCAAATTTAATCACCTTGTGATGAGGTTGCCATTGTTTCATTCTATAAAGGAAATAATAACAAGTTTAAAAAACTATAACCCGACTACAAAAAAAAAAAGCACTGAAAGGTAAGAAACAAGGTCGGTGCTATTTAATATCATCGTCTTATTAAATAAAACAAGACGTTTGATATCTTAGCTATACCTGTTTATTTAGTTCTACGGCTTGAACCCTCTGCAAGTTCCACATTAACAACATAATTCAATTCAAATGCTGTAGTCGTGCGTTGTCAACTACAGAAAGCAAGCATTTAAACTTGATGCACAAGCAAACATATTAGTTTGATCTATATATATATACAAGAATGGTAAATTAGGTTATAATGTTATTCTATCAAATTGTTTTTCTGTAGTTGACAACGCACGACTACAGCATTTGAATTGAATTATGTTGTTAATGTGGAACTTGCAGAGGGTTCAAGTCGTAGAACTAAATAAACAGGTATAGCTAAGATATCAAACGTCTTGTTTTATTTAATAAGACGATGATATTAAATAGCACCGACCTTGTTTCTTACCTTTCAGTGCTTTTTTTTTTTTTTTTTTGTAGTCGGGTTATAGTTTTTTAAACTTGTTATTATTTCTTACTTTTTAGAGCTTTTTTGTAGTCGGGTTACAGGTTTTTAAAACTTTTTTATTTTACCCCACTAATGAATATACATTACAAAATTAAATGTACATAACAAAAAAGTATGAAAAGTTATATGGGTAATTAATTTCATGCTAAAATCTAGGTCAGCCTTAAACTCGAAATTCATTGTTGATTGCGACTTTTGTTTGAACTAATTTGAACTAAAACACACTTAGATACGAAAATATCGGTTAAAATCGGTGCTTGTCTAGGAATAATCGATTTTTCCTCTTGTTAAATTCTAGTAAAAAGTAGCCAATGACACTCGAGACTCGAAAACGAATCGATAGGCACCTCATTCATCAAAATCGAATGAATAGTTTAGGAGCTACGGTGGAACATCCTTAACCACAAACATAGCCAGACTGCTAAAAACATAACCCTTCCTTTAGGCTTTGCCGTAGTCGGGTAAAAAATGTAGCTTACCTTTTAGTCTACTTCTTGAGATTTACGGCACCATAAAACATGTAACATTCGTCAAAGCGCATTAAAGGTTCCGAGCTTTCAAGATTTCATGTAATGTACAAAAATCATGCAATTCAAAATGAAAATTTTGCCTATTTAAATACAAGTTTTCACGTCACGAGAAACAAGTGTTGTCAAAACAAAAGCCTTGAAATTCAAGTTTAACTGGAAAAATGCATATGCAAAATAATGAATTGAAACAAATATTTAATAACTATCTTCTATATATATATTGCTTTGAACTAATTTCATGCTAAAATCTAGGTAAGCCTTACTTTGGAAATTCATTGTTGAACACACTTAGCTCCGAAAATATCGGTAAAAATCGGTGCTTGTCTAGGAATAATCGATCTTTTCTCTTGTTAAATTCTAATAAAAAGTAGCCTATGACACTCGAGACTCGAAAATGAATCAATTGGTACCTCATTCATCAAAATCGAATGAATAGTTTAGGAGCTACGGTGGAACATCCTTAACCACAAACATAGCCAGACTGATAAAAACATAACCCTTCCTTTAGGCTTTGCCGTAGTCGGGTAAAAATTGTTATTGGTGCAATATTTGTTGTATTAATTTGCTCCATTTCGACCTTACCATCACAGCTGATATGAAATCAGAAAAAGAATTATGATCGAGAGCTCTCTCTAAAGGAGTAAAAAACTTAAGCTTTCTTGATTAAAATTTACTCGTTCTTGACATTAAAACAAACTCATGGAATAAAGGTTGAAAACTATCAAGGAAAAAAATCTGGTATGGGTCCCACACTATTTCCTTTTACGTGTAAATTTCTTTGTAGATGCCTTACTGTTAAAATAGTGCTAGGAGTGAGCAAGATAGCAATTTGAACATTTACACCCCTAGTTTGCCACGAAACAATGAAAACAAATGTTTTACAATGATTCATTTGCTAAATATCGCCGATTTTAACATCATTCAGTGGATTTTTCACGAAATATCGCCAATAGCGCCAAATTGAACCCAAATTCAAAAAATATTTTTTTCGCCAAATTTGTCGCCAAGTTGGCGTCAAACACTTGACGATAAAAATCTTGGCGAAATATCGCCAAGTGGTCGCGCCAATTCATATCACTTGAGTCTGTATTGAAATTAACACTGATTTACCCCTAAAAAGGGGTAAAACACCCCCTTGGGAACATTCAAATGCAACCACAAGGGGAGGTGCACAACTAGACCATCCTCAGAGCCTACATACCAAGCTAGAAGCTTCTACGGCATATAGTTTTTGAGTTATGCGACCCACATACGCACATACGCACATACAGACGTCACGAGAAAACTCGTCGTAACTAACTCGGGGATGGTTGAAAAGGATTTTTCGGCTGCTTATATGTTGGTAGGTACATATGCACGTGCTGAAAGGTCGAAAAAACTACTGAACACTCATTCGGGGGTGAGCAAAATCAAAATTTAGACTTAAATTTGAGTGATTTTTTTTTTCGCGATCACAATACTTCCTTTACTTCGTAAAAGGAAGTAAAAAATAGTTTAATTAAAAATGGTATACTTATTACAAATTTTAAGTGAAATAAAGAATTAAGGTGATTTAGAGAGGCGGAAGTAAACGTATACGGATAGTAAAAACAACGCATGCCCCCCCCCCCCCCCCACATACAATGAAGAACTGGAGAAAAATATTTCTAATTTAAAATTTTCCATATGAAAAAAAAATGCGAAATACTATCATCAACACACGAAAGATAAGTTCAAATCAAATAGAAACTTAACACCGCATTTCTTAAAAGAGTAGAACAAGAAACGCTTAGGCCCCAACCCCCATCACACACCCCAAAAAAAGAAAAGTAGAATAAGAAATACTATGTAATCTTCCATTTCAAATATTTTTGAAGAAATTTAAAGCAGAAATGTGAAACATTTGTGAGTGGGTGAAACTTTGCCCTGGGCTACAATGAACTCTTTTCATGATCTAAAGATCCTCCAAATCTTTTCACTGAAAAAAAAAGTTCCTTATAATCCTAAAACAAGTGTGCAAAAGTTATTTTTCAGCATTAAATAACTGCAGTGGCATTTTTGAAGACCTATTAATCTGTCACAAACATTTTTTCATGTTCATGTTTTGGATCCTTTAGGGGCCCTTATGTCGTGGGGGGAGGGGGAGCACTCTCCTAATTGCGATATTTGTGACATGGTAAATCCACCACTGTAGTGCCCAAATGCAAATCTACCCAATTATAGCAGTGGATATGCGAAAAATCCCTTTCCACTTATAAAAATATTTTGAATGGTCGAAGACAAAATTTTTAAATCAATTATATTTGACAACACATGATTGTTAACGTAGAAGAATCGTTAATTTTATTATATTACTAGCGGTACCCGCACGGCTTTGCCCGTGGTATAAAATTAAAAGTTCATTTGTAAAAAAATGATATAGCAGAAAAAAATACTCTATTTTAGTTATAATTCAACTATAATTCCTTAAAAGTATGATATAAAAATTTGGTATGGACCCTACACTACTTCCTTTTACGTGTAAATTTCTTAGTAGATGCCTTAAGTGCTAAAATAGTGCTTGAAGTAAGTAAGATAACAATTCAAACATTTGCATCCCTAGTTTGCCACGAAACAATGCAAAAAATGTTTTACAATGATTAATCTCCTAAATATCGCCGATTTTAACATCATTCAGTAGATTTTTCGCAAAATATCGCCAATAGCGCCAAATTGAACCCAAAAAAAAAATTTTTTTTTCGCTAAATTTATTGCCAACTTGGCGATATGTCGCCAAATTGGCGTCAAACACTTGGTGACCAAAAGCTTGGCGAGATATCGCCAAGTGGTCGCGCCAATTCATATCACTTTGGTCTGCATTGAAAGCCCTGATTACCCCATAAAAGGGGTAAATCACCCCCTTGGGGACATTTGAATGCAACCCCAAAGATAGGTGCACAAAAATAAGCCAAAAGAAAAAATAAGAAAAATTTTGTTGCTCACAGAAACCAACAGAAATCTTACCAAAGTTTAAAAGAAGAAGAAAGTTTTCTTTCCTAACTTCAAAAACAAAATAATACATTTTCCGAAATGACATACTTTAGAAAGAACGTTGCAATATCGCAATAAGATAGAAGTAAATATACTGAAATAGAATTGAATGCCAAATTGTAAAAAAGTCGCTAAAAAATTAATTTTTAATATTGTCTTTCATTATTTATTAAATGCAATTATTGCTGCAAATTACAGTCCAACAATAAATAATCACATTGCAAAAGTATATTTGGAGCAATTTTTTCTTGTAAACTCAACTGATCCTAAAAATTTTAAGTATTAGTCATAGAAATTTCGTGCATTATTCTTCACAATGATAATAAAAACAATAAACATCGACAAAGATCAACCAGCAAACGATAAATTAAAAGCTAAATTCGTTCACTCAAGCCATTTGCTGCAATTTGTATTGAAATAAATTAATAATGAAGTAAAATATGTTTTGCAGACGATAAATTTAGAATGGTATCCTGTATTTTAAGGAAAGGACTCGATTTCTCATTTGATTGACAGGTGCCATCTTATCACGGTTTTTAATATTTCATTTGACTAATTTTAATAAGGCTTGGAGTTTGGATTGTTACAAAAACAAATACATTTTTAAAATTATTAAGGGAAAAAGAACGAAATAAAAACGTAACCATGGTAACAACATGAAAAGTTGATTTCCGTTGATAAAATAATTCATTTCATCTCTATTTTCAAAAAAATTTTATTCGCGAGCAAAGCCATTTTAGAATCGCTTGGCTTGCTTTACTGAAGGTAAGCCTTGAATTTCGGGATTCTAAAAAACAATTGTTACAGCTCTCCTGATGATCGTAGAAACTTCGAAAAAACGTCATTTTGTGCAGAAAATTTCAAGCTTTCGAATGACATAAGACTTGAAAATGTGTATGGAATATTTCTTCCCTATTTTATCGAATTTCCTCTAAGAATTCGAATAGAAAAAGAACGAAATGGAATGTTCGAAAAATCGCTTCGAGGTGCAAAACTACATGCTACAAACTAATTTTGTGCAAAGTGGCATGAAAATCGACCGAACGGTTTTGGCGCTACGCGCGTAACAGACAGACAGACAGAAAGAAAGAAAGAAAGAAGGACAGACAGAACCACCTTCAGCTTTATTATTAGTAGAGAAGAGATAGAGAAGAGATCATCGATAAAGTAACTAAGTGATTTTATATATAATTTATGCATAAAAATACTAATGGCATGCACATTTAGAAATAAAAATGCTAAAACTTACATTTTTTATTATCAAACTAGCTGCCAGGGCAGCTAGATTAGCTTCCTGCGGCATGCTGATGCATAACGTCCCCCCTCTCTAACTTTTACCTCATTCTGAAATTATATTATTTGATATAATTTAATGTTCATTCCATTTCAAGACATACCACGCACGTGGCCCGGCGTTGCACGGGCACTTCGTGCCCTGAAAGTAGTGAGAAAAAAATTTAAAGAAATTACTCCCCGCCAAGGCGGCTCGCTTACAGGCGCTTCACGCCTTTACTTTTTTCCTATATAAAAAAATCATTCGAATTATTGAGATGATTCGCGCCTTCAAGATGGTGAGGAAAGTTTCAGTAAGTTCAGGTCGCTCAAAGAAAAAAAGCAGACATAGATACTCAGTTTTTAATATAAGTAGATGGCTCTTCAACAAATAAATGTTTCAAAATATTACCAGTAGCTAGCGATAAAAATTCTACGTAAGTGGCCCGCTTATGAGTTTCGTGTTTGATTTAGTTAAGCCTTCATTCCAAATTCTCATTATCATTGTTATTATACTGTTTCATAGCAACGACGGTTTGCAAGAATGGATTTCATATTTAATCATTTATTAGGCTTAATCGCTTTAAACTTGACTACTTATTAATTGATATCTTCGCTAATTAAAATCGTATAATTATATCAATTGAAACTAAAGAAGCTTGAAAAATTACCTATCTATCGGTACCTGGTTCGACTTTCAGGTCATTGGCGTTCAGGAGAAAGAAGCGTGACATAGAAAGAAAGATAGTTAGAAAGAAAGATAGTTAGAAAGATACTCAGTTTTTAATATAAGTAGATGTTGCATATTTTGATAATTTTCAAGCATATTTTAAGCGTTTTAATGAATATTTCAAGCTTTTTAAGATGCACATAATTAGGTCTTCAAACTAGGGCTGCGACATCGATGTCGATGTTTTGGAAACATCGATGTTTTTGCTAAAACATCGATGTTTTTACCATCGATGTTTGAGGGTCGATGTTTTTCAGACATCGATGTTTTGGGTTCGATGTTTTTTTCGATGTCGATGTTTAAAATTTAGCAAAAAAAGCTTGATGAAAATATGCGATTGCAGACGAATTAAGAAATTTTCATCCTTAATCAGAAGTTTCAGTGCATTAACCTCATTAGAAAACATTTTCTATGATTATTATCGTTGTTTTGCTCGATGTTTCTAAAACATTTCTAATTTGTTTTCGCCATTTTTTTTTTAATTTTATTTATTTCATTATTTTTCTTCATGTGAATGTTTTATATTTCAGTAAAAAATTTAATAATCACCGTTTCGCGTTCGATGTTTTTTTTTCTGTGGATGTCTTTTTTACACTGCAACAGAAAGCAATAAAAATATGCAATAAAAAAGATACATCTTTAACAGTAGCTATATCTATCGTATTGAAATAAGTTTTTTTTTTTTTAAATTACGACCGATGATTTACTGTCAACGATTTTTAAACATCGTTGTTTTTGTTTTGCTTTAGAAATTTTTTTCGATAAACGGTGTTTTACATTTCATTAAAAAGTTTCATATGCGATAAATAAAAGTTATACAAATAATCAACAGTTGCAGTATGTATCTCACTAAAAAAGTTTTCTATAATTGACATCGATATCATGCGGTTGATGTTTTTCAGAAGACAAAAGATAAATCTAATTGAGTGATATAAAGAGGCGCAATGTATGAGTTACTGTATTTCTGTACCTTTAAATGTGTAAGTAATTTTTATAAAAAAAGATCGATGTTTGAAAACATCGATGTTTTTTGGTTGATGTATCAATACCATCGATGTCTTAATTTCGAAACATCGATGTCTTGAAACATCGATGTTTTGCCTTCGATGTCGCACCCCTACTTCAAACATAACATATTATTCATTTCAATATTGCCTTAGACAGGAGGGGGATTTCTTAGCCATTTCACTTAAAATGTTAAAACATGTGAGTGTGTCTGCGCAACAGGAAGGTCATAGATCGTTTTCCTAATTGAAATGCTTGGAAGATGAAGAGGTTATGTAACAAAACCCAAACTGAGAGTAATTAAAGTTCAAAGTTTTGTTATTGCAGTTACTGCAGTTTTCTGGTTTGTGGTTTGTCTTTAAGTGTGCGTATGAAGTTGGTCTAATAGCATCTGCTTTTTAATGTACCAAGTTTTATTTGCTTATCTGTATGCATTGCTTATCATTGTTCAGATTGTATTTTTAAAAAATGTAACATAGCCCTTCATCCTCCAAACCTTTTAATTATGCATAAAACATGCACTTAATATCACATGATCGAGTTTTGAGCTCTTGAACAACATGTTATTCCATGATAAATAAAGGTATACAGAGACGAAAAGAATACGGCAACTGTTTTTCAAGGACGTTTCTGTATTTGAACTCAGACGACATGTTGTTGTTTGCGAAATAAATATACTGGATGTTCGATGGTGATGATGAAAAATCTGCAAGTTTTAATTTCCGCCCTTTTTTTTTCCTCTTCAATCCCACGATTCAGGAGCCAGTGACTCATTCTAGGCAACTTAGATTTATCAAGGTCTTTTCATAATTAACTATTTAGGTTGATTATTGTTAGTTTCTTTTTCTGACTTGGCATTTTTATTGTGATTAAAAATTGAAAGTGAATACTGCAGCTCACACCTTTCTGCATTGAAAAAGAATTTCTGCATTGAAAAGGGTCTGCCATTTTGTGCGAGCCTGTTCTTTAAACTTTGTTTTTTTCGTGTTATTAATCATTAGTTTATGACAGTAAGAAAATTATCATGACCAAAGGGTGACTCGGTACACTTTTCAGCTCTGATTGTAAAAAAATAGTTAAAAGATTGCTTTTTTTTATTTTTTATTTTTTGGGGTTAAGAACTTCGGTCTTGCTTTGCTTTTGATATTCGACAAACACAAAATATTTTGAACTGTTATTTTTTATATCTAGAGGTGTTCCGAATCACCCTGTTGATAGGGGTCAATTGGAACACATAATAAAATTTTTATTTTTATTTTTCAATCTAACGTGTAATAGGTCTTAGAAACATGAGTAATATTGATGGGGGAGAATAATAACAGATAGTTACTGTCAAATAAAAGTTTATTTTCTATACCAGTAAACGTTCATGATTTGTCAAAATTCAAAATAATTTTGAACTTATGAAAATTAAAATTAATTTTAAGAAATACTTTTGAATTAAAATACAAGGATTTAACATAAATTGAAGTCACTCATGTCGTCTACAAATATGAACTTGTCCTTAAAAATAGCAGACGTGGCTTGGCTTAAGTTTTTTCATAACATTTTCTGGAATGAACGATGCCTTTTCTTTAGTTTAATCTCTGGGCTTTAGGGATCGTCCCGTAAGATTTTTCCACTTATTCATCACTATCTGAGTGATGAACTTTAGCTGCATAAAGGCTGTATGACTTTCCCCCACGTATTTTAAGCAAAAAGAAGTCTTCTGGAGCAGAAATCTTTTTAAGTACACAATTTTCTATCATTCTAAGATCTAGTTGCTTACGAGAAGGGGTACACAATGTCCATGTCATTGTATTGACTAGAAGAATTGGGGTTAGAATCTTGATTTTCAAACACTTTCCTTTGAATAAGTTTGAATTGGAACAATCCCTTGTTAGAGAAGATGTAAACAACATCTGTGTCCTTGTCTTGACTAGAAGAATTGGGGTTAGAATCTTGATTTTCAAACACTTTCCTTTAAATAAGTTTGAATTGGAACAGTCCCTTGTTAGAGAAGATGTAAACAACACTCATGTCCTTGTCTTGACTGGAAGAATTGGGGTTAGAATCTTGATTTTCAAACACTTTCCTTTAAATAAGTTTGAATTGGAACAATCCCTTGTTAGAGAAGATGTAAACAACATCCATGTCCTCGTCTTGCCTAGAAGAATTGGTGTTAGAATCTTGATTTTCTAACACTTTCCTTTAAATAAATTTGAATTGGAACAATCCCTTGTTAGAGAAGATGTAAACAACATCCATGTCCTTGTCTTGACTAGAAGAATTGGGGTTAGAATCTTGATTTTCAAACACTTTCCTTTAAATAAATTTGAATTGGAACAATCCCTTGTTAGAGAAGATGTAAACAACATCCATGTCCTCGTCTTGACTAGAAGAATTGGGGTTAGAATCTTGATTTTCAAACACTTTCCTTTAAATAAATTTGAATTGGAACAATCCCTTGTTAGAGAAGATGTAAACAACATCCATGTCCTTGTCATGACTAGAAGAATTGGGGTTAGAATCTTGATTTTCAAACACTTTCCTTTAAATAAGTTTAAATTGGAACAATCCCTTGTTAGAGAAGATGTAAACAACATCCATGTCCTTGTCTTGACTGGAAGAATTGGGGTTAGAATCTTGATTTTCAAACACTTTCCTTTAAATAAGCTTGAATTAGAACAACTGGACAAAGTGTTCTGATTCACCCCGCAAATCCTTATCCCATGACATTATGAAGAACTTAATTTTTATGCCACAATTAAAATATGTTGTCTCTTCTAATGTGGTACTCTGTTGTTTAGATGTATGCATAATTTAAAAAATACTACTGTTAGGTTTGAAATATAAAGAAGTCTGTACTGGCTTACAAAGTTTTGCAAACGATGAAAACTCGATCTTTTTTAGAGTCCCGCTTGAAGCCTTGCACAGAAGCCAAAAGTGTTGCCAGAATGACAAAAATATTTTTTCCTACTTCTTATAATATTACCTTTTAAAAAATGCTTGAACATTTTGCCCGTTTTTCCATAAAGCGGTTATGACAAGTTTTTAAATGTGTGATTAACTTCATAATTCAATAATAACTTCATCCAGAGCCAAATATATCTGAAACTGGAGAAATTTAATTTTCATGTGGTTCTTTTTTTTTGGTACTTTAAATGCTATTTCTTTCAGGACAGTATGCTTGCAATCAGTGGCGGATCCAGCGGGGGAGGCACGGGGGCACGTGCCCCCCCCTGTCATATATTCGCGAAGAGCCTAAAACCCATACTGAAGCAAGAAACGCCGATCAAATTATCGGTGCCGATTCGATACATCTGTTTTGCATTTTTTAAATATTTTTTTCAGTTTTTTGGCAACGGAATCGTAAAAGAAAAAAAGTATAAAAACCGTGACAGAGACCTATTTGGTAACCGGCGAAAAAAATGCGACTGTCACAATTGCTATTAAGCTTTGATTTACTTTTAGTAGTAAATGAATAGTTTCATTTTAAATATAACTCTTGGCACATTTCCGTTGTGAGAAAAATGTGTAGGTTCCCTTTTTTTCCTTTTATTTATTGATCTTCGGAACTTTCGAATGTCCCATACTTATTCTATAGCGCCAGGTCGTTTGAACGCAAAGGCTATCTGCTTTGACGTATTTTTGTTTACCTTGTATTTGCCCACAGAAAAAAAAAAAAAAAGGAGACGCAACAAGCGGTTGGGTGAAAGTATGTTTTTGCCTATTTTGTGTATATTTTGTGTTTTATATATCACAACTGCACCTGCTGAAAGATCTTTCAGCACATTGAAAAGAACAAAGACATTTTTAAGATCCACCATGGGTCAGGAAAGATTAAATGGTCTTGGTAGACTATACATACACCGATGAATTAAAGTAGACCCCGAAGAGGTCTTAAATTTATTTGCCAAGAAGTATGCTCGGAAGCTACAATTACAATTCATTTGAATCTTTAAAATGAACTTCTTCAATGTTCTTTATATATGTCTGTGTGTTCCTTATTCGTTCTGTGTTCGTTTTTATTCATTTACAAGCACTTGCTAAATGAAATAATGTTGTGTACATATTCTAACTCAAACCAATAACGTTCCCCTAATACAAGGTATATACAAATAAATAAACACTTTCAAAGGACACCTTCTTCTGCTAGAGCCATACTATACCATGACTGCTTGATGGAATGCCATTATTACCAGGAACCGAAAGGCAAGGAATATATGATAAAACATAAGTATATGACAGTTGTTTGTTTTTAACAATAATTATTATTTTTCAGTCAAAAAATTAAACTGTGATTTTGTGCCGCCCTACCCTGTAGATTTTTTCTGGATCCGCCACTGCTTGCAATGATAACTCAGAAGATTTAAAGATAGCTTTATGTAAAAAATGTCGAAAATGACTTTTATTACTCATTTCCAAATTAAACTATTTCAAACATACGAAAAAAGTTTTTATTGTCGTATAGTTCGATTTTATTTAAAACGTTATAAATGCTTTTAGACACGCGAACTAAATGACCTAAATAAAAAACAAAAGCTTAAAAGCTTTCCCTCTTCAATAAATATTTATGTGTGTGTGTGTGTGTGTGCTTACATGGTTTTTAAATAATCAAGGAGTTTTTTTTTTCTCTTATACAAATACAGATTTAAAGTTTTTTAATCAATGATGTATATTTAGCGAATTGTGTATTGAATAAGCATTTTACCTTATCTTATATCAAATATATAAGCAAATGACTGCACATATTAGTAGGGTTTATTATTATGGTCACTTAAGGGAAAAAATTTCCCCTTGCATTCTGATTTTATCTGCTGATTTTCTAATACTTTGGCCAAAACGTTACGATTTAATTCACTCTTTTTTAAAAACCTCTATTAATTGTAAATATTACGCTGCCTAATTTTTAAACTAAGTTCACGAAAAACAATAAACTGGCAATAAGTTCATGAATGAAAAAAGTATAGGAACCTCTGATATAATAGGAGAATGTAGAGCAAAGTGAAATAGTTAAGATAACTTACCTGTTTCAAAATTAATAAATTGGAAATTTTTCCTAAAAATCGTTGTACACATTAAAAACTAATAATATATTTCAAGGGAAAAGTACCGTTAAAGTAATATTTTTCATTTTTGGTAGTTATTTTGTACCTTCAAAAAAGGGAGGAAAATTTTCACCTCAAAAAACAAGTGAAAAATAAGATATTTTTGAAATGAAACATTTTCTATTTGATGATTAAAAATATTTTTCATTGAATGAATGTGTAAATAAACGAATAAATGAATTTATAATGGAAAATAAAGGAATAAATAAATGCATTAATCTATGAGAAAAAATAAATGAGCGAACAAAATCGAGAAAGTTGGAAAATAAGCAAATGAATGAATAAATAAGTGAATTTATAAGTAAAATAATACAAATGAATTAATAAATGAAGAAATGCGTGTGTGGTTTAATAAATAAATGAATAAGTAAACGAAATGAACTCTTTCACTTTGCCTCGCATACACTTGACAAATTGCTTAGAACAGTTAAAATCAAAACATGCCAAAAGTGAACTAAATAAGTTCTGCTCTTTCTATTAGTAGATCTAAATTAATACTTAAAGTAAAAAAAACAAGAACCTTATCATTTTATAATAACAAGAAATATTTTGATAAACCACGAGTCTTAAAATATGTGTATTTAATTTTGACAATGAGATATGTATATTATTTTTTTCGCTAATCTTTAGAGGTATTTATTTTTTGACTGGAATATGTCTATTAACGAAGTTAAAATTTTGCTAGATAGATGGCCATGAAAACTGAAAATATTTTCCCATTTCACATCACCCCCTCATTTCCCTACATTGCTTCCCAACCAATGATTTGTGATCACTTCCCTTGGGTGTTCCAGAGGTGCAAAAATGGGGTTAGTGAAAATATTACTCTAACGGCAGAATTTTAAACCTCCGGGCTCATTCCACGTCAAATCACCTAATTTTAATAGTCGGCCGTGCCGTCATGTCTCGGATTTTTTTCAATATTTTTTTACGGATAGGTACCTATGAGATAAACTCAAATTAATTTTTTTAGATTTTTTGAATAAAAATTTAGGGTTGTAGAATTTTTTGAAATTTTGATTTTTTCAGAATTTTTGCTTTTTTATTTTTGGTATGCATTTTGAAAAAGCTCTATAACTTCCTCATTTTTCATTCAATTAAGCCAGTTTACGTATCATTTTAAAGCCAATCATTTTCTCCTTCAATATTAGTGACAAAAATGAGATTGTGAAAAATAGAATTTTGCCAATGGTCGTCTGAAGTCAGATTTTGTGTTTTTTCAATTGGTATGTTCAATAGGTTATATCTCCGGAGTACCAACTAAGAACTGCACAATTTTTTTTTTCAGAGATGACAACATCATATACTTTTTATGTATAAAAAATTAGAAGGGTGTTTTTTGTTGTTTTGGAATAAAAAAATCAAGTGTGTTTTTTCAATTGGTATGATCAATAGGTCATATCTCCGGACTACCAACTAAGAACTGCACGACACTTTTTTTTCTGTTATGACAACATCATACCCTTTTTATGTATAAAAAATTAGGAGGGTGCTTTTTGCAGTTTTGGAATAAAAAAATCAAACGTGTTTTTTCAGTTGGTATGATCAATAGGTCATATCTCCGGACTACTAACTAAGAACTGCACGATATTTTTCTTTCTGTTATGACAACATCATACCCTTTTTATGTATAAAAATTAGGAGGGTGCTTTTTGTAGTTTTGGAATAAAAATATCAAACGTGTTTTTTCAGTTGGTCATATCAATCAATAGGTCATATCTCCGGATTACCAGTTAACAACTGCGCCATTTTTTTCCTATAATGAAAACATCATAATGTTTTTATGATAAAGATATTAGGAGGGTGTTTTTTGTTGTACTGAAATTTGAAAAAAAATGAATTTTTGGAACAAATTTCTTTAAAAATCAAGTTTACGATAAGTTTAAAAACTCCGTAAAATTAAAAAAAAACCTATGCTATCACAAGGACGACCACGACATGGCAGCTGAATGACATTTCTTTGCCACGAGTAATAGCAAGAATGCATGCGATGGAGTAGGGGGCACAATAAAACGGCTTGCGATAAGAGCAAGTCTTCAAAGAACTGTCGAAGGACAGATTTTAAATGCACATGATCTATTTCAATTTGCCTCTCAAAACATAAAGAGGATACAGATGTTTTTCGTTACAGCAGTGGAAGTGGTTGCAAATGAAGATTTTTTAAAGCAAAGATATGAAAGAGCCTTAAGAATAGTAGGCAGCAGAGAGAATTACTTCTTCAAGCCATTAGACACGAAGAGTATATTAGTGAAGGAGGTTTCTGTGTTTGAAAAACCTTTTGTTGCCACTGTCGGAACATCGTAGAAATAAAGATTGTTATTCATGAAATTTTTATGCTTTCATTTAATAACAAATTATAAAATGCTACGTAGATTTCAGAACAATGGAAACCAAATATAAAATTATTTTTCCAACCACCAAGAGCTCGAGAGTCTTTTTTTGTCAAACTATGAATGAAAGTACGAGGGCTGTCTGAAAAGTTTCCGACCTAGCATAGATAAAATATTTTTATCGTCCAAACTGGCTGTTACTTTTTGACTTAGTCTCCTTGTAAGTCCATACACGTCCTCCAGTAATGCTCCCATCCTTTTAACCCATCCAAAAGTAATGATGAAAATGTGTCCTCAAAAAAGCTGTTGACAAAGTTTATGACCTCTTCATTTAAAGAAAACCGTTGTCCTCCAAGTGCTTCTTTCAGCTTAGGGACCAAGAAAGGATCGCTTGGGGCCAGGTCTGGTGAGTAGGGTGGGTGTTCAACGATTTCGAGCCTTAACTCGTGAATTTTGGTCATTGAAACCACTGAGATGTGAGCAGGAGCATTTTGTTGATGAAAAAAAACTTTTTTCTTTTTCAAATGCGGCCATTTTTCTTCTATTTCCTCCTTCAATTTGTCAAGGAGAGTAGAATAGGATGCTCCTATTATGGTTTTTCCCATTTTAAGGTAGTCAATGAGTATCACTCCATGGCTATCCCAGAAAACGGTCGGCATCACTTTTCCTGCAGAAGGAACTGTTTTGGCCTTTTTTGGAACTGTTCTCACTTTGCAATCCATTGTTTTGACTGCTTTTTTGTTTCTGGAGCGTACTGATGAATCCAGGTTTCATCTGCAGTGATTAGTCGTCCGAAAAATTCTGGTTCATTGTGCCAGAAGTGCGCTGCAAATGTTCATTCGGACACGTTTCTGGTCAAATTGAGCAAACGCGGCAGTCAAAGTGCAGCCAGCTTTTGCGTGCTTAATTTCTCATGTAAAATGTGGCATGCGCATTCCTTAGAGATATTCATAGTTTCTTCTATATGTCTCACCTTTAATTTGAATCATCCAGCACCATTTGATGAGTTTTAGCAATGTGTTCATCAGTGGTAGCAGTTTTGGGTCGACCTGAGCGTTCATGAATACTCAAGCTGGTACGGCCCCGTTTAAATTCCGCTACCCAAAATTTTACGGTTTTAGACGATGGTGCAGATTCCCCATACACAGAGTCCAACTCCTTTTTAATTTGTGCAGGCGTATTTCCTTTTTAAAATAAGTATCGAATCAGAGCTTGCTATTCGATTTTTTCCATTTTCAAAAAAACTGTTGGAGCAGCTCACTAGTATGCTATCACGCACACAATTTTAACTAAAAATTGCCAAAATTACGGTTCTAAGTTTCCAAAAGACTCCTTAATAAGAACATCTATCGTTGTTTCATAAGTTTTGCCCTTTTCATACCGAGGTCGGAAACTTTTCAGATAGCCCTCGTATATGTAAAGACATTTCAGTTTATTTTACCGTAATTCCTATCGGTTGATAGAGTGGCTAGCAAATAATTACTGAAGAGTAAAATAATTATGCAGTGTCTTTTCACTACCAAAGCATGCAAGCAATAGAACAATAGAAAACTACCATCAAGTATTTGAATGTAATAAATAGGATACATTTTCATCTGCTTGTGACGTGTGATGCTGAGTGAATTTCAAATTTAAGTTTCAAAATTTGATTTCAAAGTAAAGTTTTTTGAAAATAACATTTTATTTTTTTTTTTCAAAATAACAAAAAAACTTCCTTCTAATTTCTTGATCATAAAAACATCATGATGTTTTCATCATGGAAAAAAATATCGTGCAGTTCTTCGTTGGTAGTACGGAGATATGACCTATTGATCATACCAACTGAAAAAACACGTTTGATTTTTTTATTCCAAAACTGCAAAAAGCACCCTCCTAATTTTTTATACATAAAGAGGGTATGATGTTGTCATAACAGAAAAAAAAAAGTGTCGTGCAGTTCTTAGTTGGTAGTCCGGAGATATGACCTATTGATCATACCAATTGAAAAAACACACTTGATTTTTTTATTCCAAAACAACAAAAAAACACCCTTCTAATTTTTTATACATAAAAAGTATATGATGTTGTCATCTCTGAAAAAAAAATTGTGCAGTTCTTAGTTGGTACTCCGGAGATATAACCTATTGAACATACCAATTGAAAAAACACAAAATCTGACTTCAGACGACCATTGGCAAAATTCTATTTTTCACAATCTCATTTTTGTCACTAATATTGAAGGAGAAAATAATTAGCTTTAAAATGATAACGTAAACTGGCTTAATTGAATAAAAAATGAGGAAGTTATAGAGCTTTTTCAAAATGCATACCAAAAATAAAAAAGCAAAAATTCTGAAAAAATCAAAATTTCAAAAAATTCTACAACCCTAAATTTTTATTCAAAAAATTTAAAAAAATTCATTTGAGTTTATCTCATAGGTACCAATCCGTAAAAAAATATTGAACAAAATCCGAGACATGACGGCACATAGCCTTAGGCGATTTGACGTGGAATGACCCTCCGGTGAAAAAACACAACTTAATAATATATTTATGTAGTTGTTAAGTTCTCTGCACTATCAATAACTGGAAAATAAAGATAAAAATAATGTAAAATAATATTCTTAATAGGACAAATATTGAGAAACGCGTAGAAGAGCATTAGGACTGGATACTGGCAAAATTGGCGATGAGACGTAGTACAAAATTCAAACTTATATATTATTTCTTTAACCTGATTTTCAGTAACTTAGCGAGATATTTCTTATTCCTTTATCAAATTCCATGATTTACCCATCATTTTAATGCTTATTGTTCCGGCTAATGGCGAAAATAAGCCCAACGACTATGTTTGTTTTTTTTGTGAGAAAAAACCCGTTTTCTTCCGTTTTTTGGCACATTACTTCAATGAATAGCATCTGTAAATTAAGATGAATTTGGGGAGTACTGTTCCACTCCTCAAGAAGTGCAATCTCCAAGTCTCGAACAGTAACAGGCGACCTTTGTCACTCAGGCGACCTTTGTCACTCAGCAATGCATTGTCCGATCATGTCTTAAACATGATTGATTAGATTCAGGTCAGTAGAGCACGCTGGCCATTCCATACGCTGTATTTTTTCAGTTTCAAGTTCTCCATCAGACGAGCTCTCAGCGGTCGAGCAATATCGTTTTGAAAAACAAAGGAATATCCAATAGCTCCAGCGTGAGGGATGACATGAGATCTCAGTATCTCGTTTGCATACCTTTGGCCCGTCAAAGTGCCATTCCAAATGATATGCAGGCCCGTACGTCCGCCTATGCTGATTCCACCCCATACCACCCAACCAGCTCGTCTGTTTTGTGACCTTTCACGAACGAACGCGGGATTATTTCGAGTGCCCCTGTCCCTCCATACCAGAACAAGTCCGTTGTCCCTCTCCAGACTGAATTACAACCCCTCTGTAAGCAGCACTTGGCTCCAACCATGTTGCTCCCAATTTCGATGTTCAGCAGTCCGTCTTCTTCGGGCCACACAGTCGCGTGGGGTCAACAAAATTTAGACCATTGGCCTACGTGCATAGAGCCCTCCCTCATGAAGCCCATTACGTACTGTTTAGCTGGACACCCTTCGTAATATTGCCAAGAGCAACTGCTTTTGCAGATGCGTAGCATTCTCTATTCTGTTTCGACGGGCTATTAACCGTATATACCGGTCATCAGTTTCTGTAGTGGCGCATGGCCGACCTTGCCCTGATCGATGTCAGACATTTCCTGTTTCTTGGAATCGTTTCCACAGCCTTGCAAAACTTCTGACGACTCCAACATCATCCTCGACACAACGTTGTGTTTACCCGGATTCCAGCCTGCCTATAACATGCCATGGCATGGATTCCAGTAAATCATGTTGTTGAGACATTCTCAAAAAACCTTGTCTCCAGAAAAAAATGTAAAAAAACTACTACGCTATCGAATTTAACAGTTACGGCAATAAAACGGATGCTTCTGCAACATCCTGATTTCCGCACTTATCTTCTTTTTCTGGTTTTTGGCCTCAATAACTTTAATTTGTTCATAAAATTATCTTATTCCGTTTCCTAGTAGGCTTTGAATTAAGAACGATTCATTTTATGTTACTTATTGGTATACATATTTGCGTAATTTTGTTAAAACCATGTGCTCCCCTAATTGTTTTGAGCAGTGTATGTAAGGGGAAATGCACGAGTTCAGATCAGGGTAAAAAATATCGTTTTAATGGGGTTTTTTTCTACAGCAGAATTTTTATCCAACTTTCCACTATCATATATATTATTGATTCAAGCATGCTTCGCACGGGTGAGTTAGATGTATTTTAACTTAATTGTAAATTTACTTAGCTTTATTTTGTATCTGTGAATGAATAAATTAAAAAAAATACCTATTGCTTATTTTTTTAATTAAACAAGTATAAAGTGAAAGTCTGTTGCGAAAAAATAGTATCGACTTCAAGTACATCAACTGACGTTGATACAAGTAAACGCTTTGTGATTAATTTCACTCTCAGAGTTTTCCAAAATGTAGTCCACGGACCCCTCGGGGTCCTCGTGCTCATTCTACTGGGTCCGTGATCCTACCTGCTAAAAGGTGCAAAATTTTGTAAAACTAATTGCAATCGCAGGCTGAGTAGCAATATTTCAGTTAGCACAGAATAGAAGAAGAAAAAAATAAGTACACGTTTAGGTAAATATCGATGCGAAACGAACCCTCCAAAAATTCTTAGTTCAAACACACATTGTAAATCCTAATATAATAGTTATTTTAGAACTGGGTTGTTGGAATTTACGGATTGTTTTCAAAAAATTAACATTATGTTCATAATACATAATTGAACACTGTTGTTTTCTTTTCCTTCCCATATTGTTATTTAAAATCCCAAACTGAAATAGAGAATCCATTCTCACTTAAACAAGTCTAACATTCTTTTGTTCACAAACTTCAATAAGTTCGTTTTTTTTAGTAAACTTTTACCAGAAAAGATTACATAAAAATTACTAATAGGTATTGATGTTTGAATTAATTTTTACTAAAGTATCCCAAAATCGTGGTCATTAATGAAAACTGGATTGGTTTTAAAAATGTGTGGAAAGAAAAATAAATCTTTTGTATCTCATGTATTCAAGGATTGATCTAAAGTATCATACACTGGCGGAAAAAAAAATCCCAACACCAAGAAAGACTTGCGTTAGATAAACGAACTTTGGTAGGCGTGTTGATACAACTGAAAGATAACATCGATTGAAATTTCGCGCTCCACGCATTAGTGTGGCGCAGCTGGCGTCACTCAGAATATGCAAATAAGGCTTGTTTTAGCAGCGTGTAGTAAAGCTCGTGAGTATTATTTTTCCGTGAAATTTGATGCATTGCATTCATGATAGCCTGGAATGCCTTTAAGAAGACGAAAAAGCCATTATCAACAGCTCAGCGAGTTTAAACGAGTTCGCGCAATTTGGCTACGAAAAGGTGGATTTTCATTTCGTGATATTGCAAAAAGACTTGGTGGGAATGTTTCCACCGTGGCATGATTGTTGGAAGCTATGGTCAAGGGTAGAACCGCTATATAAACAGCCCGATGCATCAAGATAAAGTTTCACCACTTTGGATCCAACTTATTTACTTTTACTTTCAAATTTTCATTGTTGAGTAGTAGGGTTACCAGAAAAAAGTTTTGGCACATTGCTAAACTTTGCCAAACTACATGCCGCTAATAATTGCCCAAACTGAAAATTTACCAAAACGCGGTTACTGGTCAGAAAAGACAACCACTCAAACACTGAAACACGTGCTGGATCCAAAGTGACGAAACTTAATCTTGATATGTCGACTCGTCTATTTAGGGGCCTTAAGGGTAGAGCCGCTATATGGACAGGCCGATGCATCAAGATTAAGTTTCACCACTTTGAATCTAATTCCTTTACTTTTACTTTCAATTTTTTATTGTTGCAGAGTAAGGTTACCAGTAAAAAAAGTTTTGGCTCATTGCTAAGCTTTGCCAAATAAACCTGTTGCTCAAAGTGAAAAATTACTAAAACGCGATTACTGGCCAGAAAAGACAACCACTGAAACACTCAAAGACGAGCTGGATCCAAAGGGGTGAAACTTAATCTTGATGCGTCGGCTCGTCTGTATAGGGGCCTTAGTCAAGGGATGGTACTACCTCAAGAAGATCGAGTTCCGAGCGGCCACGTGACAAGACTAAGAAGGAAGATCGCTGAATCCTGCCTACGGCGGTGGCGCATCGTACTGCATCTGCGGCTGACATTCGAGCTGCCGTTGGTACCGCCGTGACCCAAAGAACGGTAATAAATCGCTTACTTCAAGGACAGCTCCGATCCAGGTAGCCTGTTCCTGTAGCCTGCATTCCATTGACAGCAAACCATTGCCGTTTGAGACGGCATCAGCAGTGGTCTCAAGACAGAGCTCACTGAATGTCAGAGTGGAGATCTGTTGTAATTTCTGATGAAAACAGATTCTACCTTGGTACCAGTGATGTCTGTATGTTGGTCAGAAGGAGGCCAGGGGACCGCCTGCATCCAAGCTGTCTGCGGACCTACATCTGGAGTCATGGTCTCGGGAGTAATTTCCTATGACAGTAGGAGCACTCTTGTGGTTATCCCAAACACACTGACTGCAAATTTATCGTCCGTCTGGGAATTCAACCTATAGTACAGCCCTTCATAAGTAGCATTGAAGGAGGAGTTTTCCAACAGGATAACGCTCGTCCTCACACCGCTGCTGTAACGCAATGTACTCTACAGAGTGTTGACATGTTACCATATCCTGCAAGATCACCAAATCTGTCTCCAATTGATCACGTATGGGGTATCATTGGACGGTAACTCCAGCATCATCCACAGTCAGCAATGACTGTCCTAGTATGGACACAACAAGTGCAACAAGCATGGCACTCTCTACCACAAAGTGACATTCGACACCTGTATGAAACAATGCATGTACGCTTGCAAGCTTGCCTTCAAAATTCTGGAGGTTACACCCGCTATTAAAGTAACATAATATCATATTTGCACAGCATTTTCTGGAGCTTAAATTATCCATTGATCTTGCACATTTAATCAATTAAACATGTTAACTAGAAAATTGCATTACAGAAACTTCATTACTTTACACTAATTTTTTCTTGGTGTTGGGGTTTTTTTTCCGCCATTGTATAAACTTTTCTTTTTCACTGGGGGGGGGGGGGGCGCAAAGCATGTACGTATTTAGATGGGGGTCTGCGGTGTTATGGACTTTGGGAACCTCCTAAGTAGTCGTCTGTGTGTGCGCATGATTGTAACCAAAAGACAGAAAACCATGAAAAGCCAAAATTGGAGATTGGATTTTCACCAAAAATATTCGGTCTCTCTTTGATTATTTAGAACTTAAATGTTGATAGTCACCGGCTGTCAATATTTATTAGATTTCGTACTTTCTCGGTATACGATAACATGTACTGTCGGCCCGGCCTAGTGCCTTATCGGTTGACGGATAAACGAATATCCCGCGTATAGGAATAAAATCTTTCGGAACCTAATAATTTTCCCATAGATGCAATGTTAAGGATTCCCGTTCAATCGAATAATTACCCCATATAATCGAATAATGTTGGCCAGTTTTCAAATATTTTTGCTGAGAAAAGTAAGAACAATAATTTAAGTAAGGATATAGAGAATATTTTCCGTCATAATTTCCTTGACGAACAACATTCATTCACATTCTATCAAAAGTATTTCCATTATTCCTTTTTTTACTTTGCCATTGCTAAAAAATAAATAACGTAAACAATAATTTAATTTCATAAATAAATATAAACATTGCAGACGATAGTAAATTAATGTATTGAATGTAAGCACGGGAGACGAGGAGAGTGTTTCCAAAAGACCTTGAGAAACAATCCACTGTTATGGATTTTTCAAGCAAATAATGTAGTGAAAAAAGTTGCTAGAACAAAGATTTTATAACCCAATTTGACAGTTACTCTTCTATAATTTTTATACTTCTTTATAACATAAAAAGCTAATTATTATATTTTTTGCTGTTTACTTAGCTTATTTCAAAAACTTCTTAACGATAACATTAACTACTCCCTTTATATATCTACTAGCTGTTATGCCCGGCTTTGCTCGGATTTTAAATGCAGCATATAAGTTCAGGACCTAAATAGTAAGTTTTAATAAAAAAAATAAAATAAATAAATAAAAAAAAATTAAAAAAAAACAGGACGGCGATTTATAAATCTTTTTGATCTATTTTTTCTTTTTACACACGTTTTCAATTTCTTTAACAGGATCAGACGATATTTTTATTCCCTGATGATATTTCGATTTACTGCATGTTTCACGCTGATTATTATTATTCATCCCTCCTTCTCGAATTTCTTTAGCCAGAACTGATTGGGAAAATAAAATGAAGTTTTAGGGTTACAATTCTATTGAAACTGGCTGGGGGGCGGGGGAATGAGTATTATCTGGCACTAATGGCAAAAGCAATTTAAGAAGTTTATTTTTGCAGCACTCAGGTCAAAATGGTAACAGATAGAAATCATTAAAGAGATTATTTTCACGATTATCAATTAAAAAATAAATTTCGCTTTCTTCTAAAAGCCCGTATCTTTTTTCAGGGTGGAGATATCGATTAATGGTTTTGAAAACCTTAGGAAGGAAACTTTCCTAAAAGGTATTTTTGCGTTCTTTCGACTGAAACCAAGATGGAGAAGATCCGATAAGTATTTCGCGTAGAAAGAGCCATTTTGAAGTCAATTCGAACGGATCGGTACTTTTTTCCCATTAAAAAACCACCCTATGATCCTTCCCGGGTGCCTAAGTATCTCCCTGCCAAATTTCGTCCAGATCCGGACGAACTGTGGATTTGTATAAGGTACCCACACACACATATAAACATATTCATACATACATATTCTTTGTTTTATTTATGTGGATTGATTCAGTATTTTTACGTTTTGAGACAAATGTTGTCAATTTGGAAAGGTAATGAAAATTTTCCTGCTTATTCAAATATCCCACTTGAATAAATATATCTTGGTACTCGTTGAAGCGGAGCCAACAGTATATGTGGTGTTTTATTAACTGTTCCGAGAAACTTAGTATTTTATCCCAAATGATAATTTATACGGAAAAAGAAATGTTATCCAGTCTGGACAATCCAAATCTGCCTTTTCGATTTCGTCCCCCGTCCAGTGTCTGGTTCACCTGTTCTGGTCGATTAAGTGGAGCATTTTTTGCATATTCTGTGTCAGTACTCCTCTTTAACCGGGCAGTGCGCTGTATTGTCTGCTCAACCTTCACAAAAGAGCTACCGGTTAATTTCCAACTCTGGGACTGCTGAAGCATGTAGTCTATGGAAAGCGGTTTGACATTCAAATGAATGAAATATCGAACTGAAATTGAATTCCATTTATTATTATTGTTATTAGTGTTTTTTCTGTGTATGAAGCTCGCCGTGATCTCTTTCCGGTTTTCAAAGTGAAAATGGACATTAATTATTCAGTAGATTCGTTCAAACATTATAATCGTAACTCTTTTTTTTTTTTTTTTTTGACATGAAGGTGACAGGTTTTTAACCCTTACACGTGTTGCTCAATACGTTATCTCAGTAAGAGATGGCAAATTGAATTACTACGATACACTTTTTTTTTGCATAGCATTATTTTTTCCAAAGAGTAACGAGAAAACTATATCGTCTGGCTCATATAAGGAAGCGTAGTAAGAGAGCTTTTTTTTCAAAGGTTGAACCAGTAGTCAAAAGAGGAATCGCTGCATTAAAGAAAACAATATAAAACACTAACTTGAACTACAATTATAAACCTTCAGAATTTTTCGTCAAAACTATGGTCAACAACTCTTGACAGAAAATTTTCAATATTTCTCTCAATCATGAAGTATAGTTTTTTTTTTTTTAAATAAGTATGAACCATTCCATAACTATAAATGTTTAGATAATATTTTTTAAATCACGATTGATCGAATAGCAAAAAAACAATTAATTTCAATTAACTCTACTCATGTTTAATACGCTTTTAGAGTAAATCAAATTCAAAAGAAGATTTTCAAAACTGTTGAATATCCGCTAACTTTTCGTACACTTATATGCATTTTGTGGGCGATCGATGCCCAACTCAGAATTAATGGCAAATGCACTTATTATACATCAACATGCAATTTAGTTTAGACTTTAGTATTAATAATAGTATTAAATATATTACTTTTACGTTTGTAAAGAACGTGAATTTTATCTTTTATTCAGAGTTACATACATACAAACAAACAAACAAATCCACATGTGAAACTAATAAAAGCGAATTAAAAAGGAAGAAATTTAGCGCCCCTGGGCCTTAAGTACAGCCCTGAAAAAACTATGACATGATTTCGGTACTGAAATAATTTAAGCTTTAGAAGAAATCAATTTAGGTACATTTTTGTTAATAAATTAAGCTAATTTTCTGAACTGCTACGTTTAAAAAAGTTTCTGAACAAGTAAAATTGAGCTACATAATTAAGCTGCATCGAGTTTGTGAATATTGGCTACATTAAATCTGTACTGCACTTAGCGTCATTTTGGAACTGCTACATTTTGGACTGGCGACATTTTGGACCGGCGACATTTTGACCCGCGATATTTTGGCCCGCGACATTCCGGCCGCGACATTTTGACCCCAAACCATAACCTATGTATCGAATTAAATTTTTACTTGTAAAAGAAGGGATGTCCGCTAGGAGTAGGGTTGTTGCACTCCTTAAATTCACCACCAAAATATTTCTACAAAGGAGAAGCATCTGTTCCGATGGTTTCAATGCGATCGATTTTTACAGTAGTCTTTATGAATGAAACCGCTACATTTGAAACCATATTTACAGAGATCTTTTCTCAAAAAGGAGGAAATCGCTAGCTTCTTTTTCTTACAACTATGCATTTAGTGCAAGAAGCACCTTTCCGTAAAGGAAAAGGAAGTCGCTCGCTGATTTTCTTTTTTACAATATTATAGTCAGTGCGAAAAAACAACATTTACAGATTTACTTTCCCAAAAATTACGAGGAAACCGCTACCTTCTTTTTCTTACAACGATATGGTTAGTGCATAGAAACCAAATTTACAGATTTCCCTCCCAAGGAATAAAGAAAAAGGAAGTCGCTCGCTACTTTCCTTTTTTACAATAGTCTAGTCAGTGCGGAAAAACAACATTTATAGATTTACTTTCCCAAAAATTAGGAGGAAACCGCTACCTTCTTTTTCTTACAACGATATGGTTAGTGCATAGAAACCACATTTACAGATTTCCCTCCCAAGGAATAAAGGAAAAGGAAGTCGTTCGCTACTTTCCTTTCTTACCGCAAAATGGTATGTGCAAAGAAACTACACTCTCCATAAAGGAAGAAGTCTACTTTCTCTTCCTACAATCACAGACATAAGAAACCGATTCGATGCCGCTCACTAACTAGATTTATCATCCTGCGGAAGTGCAGAGGGGAAAATGATTCTCGATTGAACTACACTCGGCGGCCATTTGGTGGGCTGAGATATCGCGTTAGATAGGCATTTGCATCGTTTATTCCGTTTTTTAGACATCGGATAAAGTTCAAGAATTCCGACTTCACGTTCAGCATTCAAGTGTACGAAGAGAGCAAAAAAGGAAGCAATGTATCTTGCTATAGGTAGGAAAGATCCTTTATTCAGAGGCGCAGAATTTAATTTGAGCTACTAAAATGGTAACCAAGCAACAGGAATTAAAACATTTAAATGCTAAAAAAAACTAATTATTCTATCCCTTCTGATTATTCGATTTTATCACCTTTTTAGCATTTTAAAGTGTGTTTTTTTTCTCTTAAAATTATGCTGTTCATGACTTTGATATGAGAAACAAAACTGCGCAAAAAAATAAAGCACTAAACATCTAAACAAAAATATAAAATGAAGCTGCTTAAACATATGCAAGTTTTTTAACATCAAATGTTGAATAGCTTTCTTGGAAGCAAATGAACTAATTTCAGAAGAGGGGGAGGGGGGGGGGAGGCAAAACATTTATTTTGAGGGTTGTTATAGTTTATTATAATATCTCATATTTAACACACGTTTGAATATTTTCGATGTGCAGCTAAAGTAAATAAGTCAGATGTGAGGGGGGATCAGTCATCGCCTTCAAGATATAAAGGTATACTTAGAAAAACCAATACCAAACCTAGAATTCAAACGAAAAGCATAAAATTCATTAAATTTCAATTTAGGCATTGTTAAAAAATTTAAACTAATAAAAGAAAAGCTTCTATTATTTAATTATGTATAATACAAGCAGGTTGGCGTTCCCGGGAAAAAATGTGTTTCCTATTTTTTGAGAACATTACTTTTAGATCAGTCAAACAGTTGCATTGAATACTTTTCACGATTATAAAAACTGCATGACATTTTTGTAGTGTCCCACATCTGGGAAAAGAAGGATGCATTTGTCTCCTAAGGAGAGTGCACTTCTAAAAAGAGAACAAGCAGTATAATTATTTTGTTTACAAACGGGACAACACAAGAAAGGTTTACATTACAAAAGAAAGGAAATAACACCCAAAGCACCGGGGAGAATCTAACCAACGAACACAGGATAAAGAAGCAAATATTTCAACCACTCGGCTACTGAAGCTTCTTAAAAATTGTATATGATATGGATTTAACAGCATATTTTTGTGTTTTGTCGACGGTTTAATTCTGTTCCAAATTTGTGATATTTTTTTTCCCGCATAACATTTATTATTGAATTTGATCATGACAAACCCATGTAACTTGTGCCATCTTTGTTTATGAAACATTTTTCATTAATTGCACTGATAATAATTTAAAGTACTTATTCTGACTACGAGTAATATAGCCAATGATATCATGACTTCCAAACCCACGTAATGTTAATTTTTTTGCTTTATAATTTATTATCTATCAAGCGTACATATTAATTAGTTTACTAATAGAATATTGCATACTGTGAACTTTATAGATGTGCCAAAGTTAATTTAAATCCCTTTACTTGAAAAGATGAGATAATTCATACAAGATGCGACACGCTGCTTTAAAATTCCTCGTAGAAATACAAACTGACTTATATGTTAGATATAAATTAATTTTTCTTTGAAGAAAAAAATTATATGCTCTATTTAATTTTATACATAAGGTCGGACTACAATTTAATATGATACGAAACCTATATTATGTTTTTGAATTGCTAGTAATAGTTAATTTAAAAGCGAAACGATATTCTTCATTAAAAGTAGTATTTCAAAACTGAAAAATCCCTGCGAAGATCACGACTTAGAAAACAATAGGAAAACAATAATTACAATAAACTCTGCTCATTGCCATTGTACAGTTGGACTTAGAAAGCTGTAATTCTAGTTTGAATCTCCTCGTAATTTTTATATAATATCGTTATCATGAGGGTTAAGAGGAATCAACCCCCGTTAACAGATTTATCGGACTTTAATTTTTGCTTTAAGGAAGAGAATGTCAGATGTATAGAAAGATTATTAAACTTCCAAAACTCACCATCACAAAATCTAAAATATTATTAAACAAGAAGTTCTGACAAGAACTAAACTACCCTACCTTCCCGTACATCGACATCGGCATTCTCGCATCTGATCATTATTCTCTTGATTATCTGAGACTGAAAATTATGTCAAACATACCTTTTTAGCACTTAGAGCTGATTTCTAAAAGAAGAATATGCCCCTCTCATCAGATGAAATAGACACGTAAAAAGTAATTAACGAATAAATAAAGTTTTGTCACACCTTTTAAAGAGTAACTGTTACAGTTCTTCCGTAGAAAAAATCCTCCATCGTTTTCAAAAAAAAAAAAATAAATAAATAAATAAAAATAAATAAAATAATAATAATAATTGAGAAAAATAAATAAATAAATGTACAAAGATCATCAAAACACATTTTATCAAAGAAAGAAAAAAAGAAAAAGAAAAAAAGAAAAAGAAAAAAAAAATCGTACGTTAATAAAATGTCCGGAATTTCACTTTTAATCCGTTGCCAGTTGTTAAATATAAATAAAGAATAAAATGTTCTCGTGAATGAAAAATTTTTGTTATAAAAAAAAATCGTCTGCAAAAAATAATAATAATAAATAATAATAATAATAAATAAATAAAATAAAACAAATGAATAAATAAACAAAAAATCGTCTGCACGTTCAGTCATTTTTTTTCTGAGCCTGCATTTCCGCCATGTTCGCGGAGTCGGAGTCGGAATCAGAGTCCTCACAGAAGATTACTTAGAAAAGTACTTTACAAACATTATTTATCAAAACCATTTCCTTACAAAGTTAGTTTGAAGGAAATCCGACTTTAAGTTCAGGATCAACATTCAACTTAAATTCCCCGTAGACGCTAATGTAAATTTTTTTTTCTGAACGATTCACTATTAAACGAAAAATGGTTTGAAACAAAAAGCGAAATATGGGAATGCATGAGAAAGTCTCTCCGAGATCTTTCAAACAAAAAAAAATTTATTCCATTCGGACGGTTCACTCAAAAGTTATTAGGTGGGGAAAGGTTGCTTAAAAGGTTCAATGTTGAACGAAAAATTGTTCAAATCGGAAATGTAGATACGGGAATGAAGTATTCTTGATGAGATATTTCGAACGAAAAAAAGTTTGTTCAAATCGGATTGTTCACTCAAAAGTTAGCATCGCGGGATAGGTTGTTTGAACGGTTCAAAGTTGAACCAAAAATTGTTCAAATCGAAAAATCAAATATGGGAATGAGCTGTACTCGCCGAGATCTGTCAAACAAAAAAAAGTTTATTCAATTCGGACGGTTTACTCAAAAGTTATTAGGTGGGGAAAGGTTGCTTGAACGGTTCAATGTTGAACGAAAAAAATATTCAAATTGAAAATTTAAATACGGTAATAAAGTATCCTTGCCGAGATGCTTCGAACAAAAAAAAGTTTGTTTAAATCGGACTGTTCATTCAAAAGTTATTAGGGGTGACAGCTTGTTTGAACGGTTCAATGTTGAACGAAACATTGTTCAAATCGAAAATGTAGATACGGGAATGAAGTATCCTTGAAAAGATCTTTCGAACAAAAAAAAGTTTGTTCAAATCGGACTGTTCATTCAAAAGTTAGCATCGCAAGACAGGTTGTTTGAACGGTTCAAAGTTGAACCAAAAATTGTTCAAATCAAAAAATCAAATATGGGAATGAGCTGTACTCGCCGAGATCTTTCCAACAAAAAAAAAGTTCATCCAAATCGGAATGTTCATTCAAAAGTTATTAGGGGGGGGACAGACAGACCGACAGACCGACACACAAATTCCCCATCTCAATACCCTACTTTCAAATTTTTAATTTTTCGATATTCATTTTACCTTTTTATTTTTTTAACTTGGCGATATTTTTCGGACTTGGCGATATTTTTTTTAACTTGGCGATATTTTTTGGACTTGGCGATATTTTTAGATGCATTAAGCTACTTTTAATACTTTTTTCGTCTTTCTTTTATTTTTAACGGGAAAGTAGGCTAAAAAGAGAAGCATTTGTTAAGATGTGGGTTTCGATGCGATTTATTTTTACGGTTGTCTTTATGAAGAAGAAAACCGCTACTTTTCGTTTTTACAAACTATCGGTAAGTGCAAAATAACCACATTTTCGTCTTTATTTTACCAGAAGAAGAGGAAATTACTACTCTTCTTTCTTACAACAACATGATTTTTGCACAAAAACCCCATTTACAGATTTATTTTCCAAAGAATGAAGAAAACGCTACCTTTTTTTATATATATATAACAATATTATCATTGCTGAGAAACCATATTGCAGATTTATTTTCCAACGGAAAAGGAAATCACTACTTTTCTTTTTTACAACAAAATGATTGTCGCAAAGAAACCCCATTTACAGATGAGGAAAAACGCTACTTTTCTTTTTTTTTTTACAACAATGTAATCATTGCTAAGAAAACTCATTTACAGATCTATTTTCCAAAGGGTGAGGAAATCACTACTTTTCTTTCTTGCGAGAATATGATTGTTGCAAAGAAACCACAGTTACAGATTTATATTCCAACGGATGAGGAAAACACTACTTTTCTTTTTTACAGGAATGTAACCATTGTTAAGAAACTACATTTACAGATTCATTTTCCAACGGGTGAGGAAAACGCTACCTTTTTTTCTCACAACAATATAATGGTCGCAAAGAAACCCCATTTACAGGTTTATGTTCCAACGGATGAGAAAAACACTACTTTTCTTTTTTACATCAATGTATCCATTGCTAAGAAACTACATTTACAGATTTATTTTCCAACGGTAGAGGAAATTCCTACTTTTCTCTCATACAACAATATAATTAGCGCAAAGAAACCCCATTTACAGATTTACTTTCCAACGGAAGAGGAAATCCCTACTTTTTAGCCTACTTTCCGTTAAAAATAAAAGAAAGACGAAAAAAGTATTAAAAGTAGCTTAATGCATCTAAAAAATATCGCCAAGTCCAAAAAATATCGCCAAGTTAAAAAAAATATCGCCAAGTCCAAAAAATATCGCCAAGTCCAAAAAATATCGCCAAGTTAAAAAAATAAAGAGGTAAAATGAATATCGAAAAATTAAAAATTTGAAAGTAGGGTATTGAGATGGGGAATTTGTGTGTCGGTCTGTCGGTCGGTCTGTCTGTCCCCCCCTAATAACTTTTGAATGAACATTCCGATTTGGACGAACTTTTTTTTGTTGGAAAGATCTCGGCGAGTACAGCTCATTCCCATATTTGATTTTTTGATTTGAACAATTTTTGGTTCAAATTTGAGCCGTTCAAACAACCGGTCCCGCGATACTAACTTTTTAATGAACAGTCCGATTTGAACAAACTTTTTTTGTTGGAAAGAACTTTTCAAGGATACTTCCTTCCCGTATTTACATTTCCGATTTGAACAATTTTTCGTTCAACATTGAACCGCTCAAGCAAGCTGTCACTCCTAATAACTTTTGAGTAAACAGTTCGAAAAAAAATGACTGACTGTGCAGACGATTTTTTGTTTATTTATTCATTTGTTTTATTGAATTTATTATTATTATTATTATTATTATTTTTGGCAGACGATTTTTTTTTGTAACAAAAATGTTTCATTCACGAGGGCATTTTATTCTTTATTTATATTTAACAACTGGCAACGGATTAAAAGTGAAATTCGAGACATTTTATCAACGGACGAGTTTTTTTTTTCTTGTTTTTTTTTTTTTTTCTTTCTTTGATAAAATGTGTTTTGATGTACTTTGTACTTTTAATTTTTTTTTGAAAACAATTGAGGAATTTTTCTACGGAAGAACTGTAACAGTTACATTCTTTAAAAGGTGCGACAAAACTTTATTTATTCATTTATTTACTTTTTATGTGTCTATTTCATCTAATGAGAGGGGTATATTTTGCTTTTAGAAATCAGCTTCAAGTGCTAAAAAGGTATGTTTGACATAATTTTTAGTCTTAGATAATCAAGAGAATAATGATCAGATGCTAGAATGCCGATGTCGATGTACGGGAAAGTAGGCTCGTTTAGTTCTTGACAGAACTTCTTGTTTTTCTTACAACAATATAATTGTCACAAAGAAACCCCATTTACAGATGAAAATTCCAACGGATGAAGAAAAAGCTACTTTTCCTTTTAACAGCAATGTAAACATTGCTAAGAAACCGCATTTACAGATTTACGTTTCAAAGGGTGAGGAAATCGCTACTTTTCTTTCTTGCAACAATAAGATTGTTGCAAAGAAACCTTAGTTACTGATTTATATTGCAACGGATGAGGAAAACCGATACTTTTCTTTTTTACAGCAATGTAACCATTGCTAAGAAATCACATTTACAGATTTATTTTCCAACGGAGGAGAAAATCCCCACTTTTCTTACAATATTGTCGCGAAGAAACCCCAGTTACAGATTTATTTTCCAACGGATGAGAAAAACCGATACTTTACTTTTCTACAGCAATGTAATCATTGCTATGAAAACTCATTTACAGATCTATTTTCCAAAGGGCGAGGAAATCACCACCGTAAAATGGAGTGTATAGGAACAGCGGGGTCAATCAGAACAAAACTTCCCGACCGTACAAAGAAATTCTTCATTAATATACTATTGAGTATTTTTCGCCATTAATTTTTTTTAGAAAATTATGATCATAGGCAGTAGGAAGAAATTACTTTTATCAATCTGGTAACGCTAATGGCTTATAAGGATGGCAGCGCGTGGAATGCTAGAAAACATCACGTTTTCATAGACTGCAAAACTTCATATGTAACTACAAACCTTCTTATATTCTAAACCTAAGAGTGGTATGTTTCAATTATGCATGTATCTGAACAACAGAATACCACATTAGAATTTGCATTTTTTTTTAATTGTGCCGTAAAAATGAAGAATTCTGAAAAATGCCATAGGAAAAAAAATTGCGGGGTGTATCGGAACGCTTGGTTCTGTTGTTTCAATTTTAAACTCATTCAAAGGAAACTGTTTGAAAAATCAAAATTCTAACCCCAATTCTTCTAGTCAAGACAAGAACAAGGATTTATTACTGTTTATCTCTTCTTGTGAGCAACTAGATCTTAGAATGATAGAAAGTTGCAGATTTAAAAAGATTTTTGCTCCAGGAGACTTATTTTTACCTAAAATACATGGGGGAAAGTTATACAGACTTTATGTAGCAAAAGTCCAGCACACAGACAGTGATGAATAAGTAGGAAAATCTTAAAGGACAATCCCGAAAACCCAGAGATTTTAAGAAACGTAAGAAAAAGCAGCGTTCATCCCAGAAGATGTTATGAAAAAACTTAAGTCAAGCCACAACTGCTAGTTTTAAGGACAAGTTCATATTTGTGGACTATATGAGTGACTTTATACAGCTTTGTATTTCAATTCAGAAAGATTTTTTAAAATTAATTTTAATTTTTCATAAGTTCAAAATCACTTTAAATTTTGACAAATCATAACCTTTACTGGTACAAAAAATAAATTTTTACTTAACCATAACTGCCTGTTCTTATTCTTTCCCATCAATATTACTCATGTTTGTGAGACCTATTACAGGTTAAATTGAAAAAAAAAATCAAAATTTTAACATCCGTTCCGATTGACCCCTATCGGCGGGGTGATTCGGAGCACCCCTAAACTCCTATATATATAAATAATAACTGTTTGAAATGTTTTGTCTTTGCTTGGAACATCAAAAGCAAAGCAAGACCGAAGTTTTTACTCAAAATATTAAATTAAAAAAAATCGTTTTACTACTTTTTTTACAATTAAAGCTGAAAAGTGTTCCGATTCACCCCATTTTACGGTACTTTTCTTTCAGGAAGAAACCACAGATACATATTTATTTTCCAACGGATGAGAAAAACCGATATTTTTCTTTTTTACAGCAATGTAACCATTGCTAAGAAACTACATTTATAGATTTATTTTCTAACGGAAGAGGACATCCATACTTTTCTTTCTTACAACAATATAATTGTCGCAAAGAAACCTCAGTTACAGCTTTATATTCCAACGGATGAAGAAAACGCTACTTTTCTTTTTTTACAACAATGTAATCAATGTTAAGAAAATTCATTTACAGATGTATTTTCCAAATGGTGAGGAAATCACTACTTTTGCCGGCCACCTTGTCTAGTAGTCAGAGCAGTCTGCCACGGAAGGTGTGGCTCCGGGTTCGAGTCCCGGCTTGGGCATAGATGTGCTTTCTCTCTCCTGTCCTTGTCCTTTCTTTGTGTGAATGTGTTGTTGTGAAAGGTTGCCTACCCTATAAACGGGTACCTGTGGCATACGTGTACTGTGGAAGTCGAACTTCACACCAAATTACGGTACAGTTGGAGAAGTGAAGCAGCGCACCCCAAATTGCCAACCAGGCTGGCACACGACAAAAAAAAAAAAAAAAAAAAAATCAGTAATTTTCTTTCCTGCAACAATATGACTGTTACAAAGAAACCCCAGTTACAGATTTATTTTCCAACGGATGAGGAAAAATCAGGGACGTCACTTCAAGTTTTTCCGGGGGGGGGGGCAAGGGGTTCAAACACAACGCAATTTCATCGGAAAACATAAAAAACCACGCCCACTTATAAGTAAATACATTGATTTCTCAAAGTCGGGGGGGGGGCAATTAACCCCTCCCCCTAAATGACGGGCCTGGGAAAAATGCTACTCTTCTTTTTTAAGAAAATTTAACATTGCTAAGAACGCTCATTTACAGGTTTATTTTCCAACGGAAGAGGAAATTCCTACTTTTCTTTCTTACAACAATATGACTGTTGCAAAGAAACCCTATTTACAGATTTATTTTCCAATGGATGAGGAAAACGCCACTTTTCCTTTTTACAACAGTAGATTCACTGCTAAGAAACCACATTTACATACTATTTATTATCCAACGGAAGAGGAAATCTCTACTTTTCTTTCTTATAACAATATGATTGTTACAAAGAAACCTGATTTACAGATCCATCACGGATGTTTTATATTTTAATCAATTTAAGTCAACCACAATTACCTAAAATTAACATGTTTTTTGGGAATCTTAACTTTAGATTTGAATCTTATGCTGGATTAGTTTTAAAGAAGTAATTCAGAATTGTTAGTATTATTATTATTATTATTGGTTGAGTTGAATCCTCATTTTGCTCTTATACAAAGCTATATTTTTCAAAAGATTTTTCTGTTCAATATTTGGCCACAAACTGAATAACTTACTATAGGTTAATTTACCAAACTATGGTACGCAATCAGGGCCGTACGTAACCAGACCTTAATTTCGGGGAGGGTTTTACCAAACCTATTTCTCGTGAAATCTATAAAGTCAATAAAATTTGATTTCATGTTCTATATTCTGTTGATTTTTGTTACTATAGAGGTAAAAGGGTAAACATGAAAAATATAAAAAAAAACAGACTCATCTTTTCAATGAAGAAAAATAAATCTGGATAGATGAGTTTCCTCGTATACGGGCAATTTAAGGAGTACTTTTGATATTTCTAACGACGTTTATAAAATAAAGTTAAATATAGAGTTTGGTACTTACAGATTTGAAGAATTTTGCTGCTTTTAGTTTTATTAAAAATTCAAAGGGAAAGGTGTATTGTTGAGAAAGTGTGTTTGCAATAACTACAATAAAAATAAATACTGTAGAAAAAACACTTAATTTGTACAATTATTAAATCATGATAATTTCATTTTTCAAATGCAGTTTCAAAGTAAATAAGAAAATTTAAATAAGTAGCAATATTTTTTTTCAGTGAGAGACTATGAAAAGCATTTTGGTAATTGATTTGAAAAGTTTCGGAGGGGGTTTGATCCCTAAACACCCACCCCTTGAATACGGCCCTATACGCAATGCTTCACTTCACTTCACACTCTCCAGGGTCCCCCGTACCTACCACAGCTTCGTGGTTTAACCGGGATAGGGCCCTGAAGAGCGCTCTGTTCTTAATTTTGAACCAGAACCTAGGGTCGAGCAAACCCTAGGGCCCAGCACCCCCAGAGGTATCGTTTCACTTGGAGGACTTATACGCAATGCTGCCGGTACTTGTGCAAAGTTATAATATTATTTTCAAAAATTGTACCAATAATAAAATGCTGTTTCATTTAAACGTTTGACAAGGGAATTTTAAAGAGCAAGTGTGAGTGTATTTGATTTTCAATTTTTGGTTTTATTTATTGAATTACCATGCCCATCATTTTGAGGGGTCGGAGGGGTCAATTGCTACCCCCTCCCCCACCCCCGGCATTGAAAAATTAATGTATTTACATATAGGTGGGCATGGGTTTTGTTGTTTTCAGATGAATTTGCATTGTGTTTCCACCCTTTGACCACTTCCGCAGGAAAAACTTGAAATGACGGGGTGACCTGTGAGTCACCTCATCGTCTGTATATGTATACGTATAAACTATCGGAGAAAGAATTGTTATTATTAATCTGCAGGATAATGGTAATATGGACAAATACGCGTAGTTGTGAGTGCAGTTTGATAAGCTTCATCATTTGTGAAAGTATTCTCGAAGATAAAACTTTACAAAGAAGCAAAGGTTTGAACCAGTAGATTAACGAATAGTAATTTTACCCATAAACATTAAAAATTCAATGTTGACAGTATTGCGACGAAACTTTTACTATGTGAAAAAATGCCGGTCGGCTTACATTTTAGAGTTTAATGCCTTTATTTACACAGATCTTGGTCAAGAATACCGATATTATTCTTTTATTTCAGGGATTCGAATCGAGGGGTATTGGAATTCACGAGAGACAGCCTAGCTACCTGCCAACTTACAATGGAATCTTCAGCCTCCATGCTCTGAACTACACGCCCTCCACAACCGACAAACTGTTTCTAAATTCGATCGAGTCCGGAAAATCCGAAGACGCCCCGCCAAATTCCGCAGCATCTAACTCTTCTTTCGAGAACTTAATTGCCACGGACGAGTCGGAACTATCAACTTCAGAAGACAAACTGGAAGATCCATCCAGAAGTAGGCCAAGCCCTGAAATTGACAGTACTGGTTTCAACGAAATCGAGTCTGCTGACAAAGACAATAAAGAAGGCACGACAGGTTCGGAGTTCAGCACTTTCCCACAGATTCAAGTCATCACTAAAACCATCAGTGGAGCTTCAGTGTCTTCTGATTCTTCTACAAAAGACAATGTGCAAGTTTCTTACAAAATTACCGGTGGCACGACAGCAGCGCAGCCAACACTGGATGACGAATTAACGCTTATTCATTCCAATAACAATGTGTCGTTTTTGGAGGGGTCACTGAATGATCCAATCGAAACAGGTGATGGGGGTAGTGATATATTCGATCACTTGATGAAGACGATTCAAGGCCACTGGTTAGATTTTGTGGGGAAAATGAAATTGAGTGTACTTGATGTGTGGAAGTCCATATCGCAACACATGATGGAAAAATTAGAAAGTTTCGCAGCAACACTTTAAGACAACATTAAGTACTAAAATATTCATTAATCTTTAAAGTAAGGAAGGATTCCTAAAAAAATAATATACTTAAGGGGTTACAGTACCTTTCTAACAAATTTCTTTAATTTAAGTGAAAAAGTTAATTCTTTGAAATATTTGTTTCTGCACTTGTTTAAAAATCAATAATTTATTTTCAAACATCAAAAATTTTGAAAACTTTTTTTGAAAATTTGAAAAATGTAAGAAAATTTCAGTTTTTTTAAAACCCTAAGGCTTTTTTGTTTCTGCACTAATTTCAAAATTTCTTTTTGCGAAATGATCACAAGGAAAACCTCAACAAATCTGTGCATTCATTTTCTTATATTTTGATTAGAAAATATTTTGTGACCTTTTATGTAAAAAAATCTTAGAAAATTTTGTTCTTCGAGGTTTAACAAACTCTAAAAATTTTTGTAATTTATAAAACGCTTATTCAATGCACAGTTTTGTTAAATATATTATCCTGAATGCAAAAAATATTGCTTTAAAGTTATATCTTTAATAGAAAAAATTCCTTAGCATTTCTAGTAACATAGAAACACTAAAAACTGATCACCGAGAAAAAGCACTTTAAAGTTTGGCTTTTCCATTAGAACACATAGCATGTATGCCCTAAAGTCACTCATAACTTTTTAAATAATTTAGCTAGAACAATGCTGTTTTTTTCTGAGTATTTTAAATAACTTTTACTTTTGAAATAAGCAATAAAATTTTTTTTGGTCTTTTGGTCATTTTTGAGGTACTGTAACCCCTTAACATAAAAGAGAGTCAAGTGAAACTTGTAGAGATCTAGAAGATCATTCACATAAAATTGCATACAGCGAGGGAGACTGTCGATTTTTAAGAGAAAAAAAAATATTTTTCATGTCAGCTATGCTATTTCACAAAATATTATCTTTTATAAAAATGAGAACATTTAAAACGGTTACATTCTTAAAAACGAGTTTATGATATAGTGACAAATCTATGCTTTTAGTGCTATTTGAAGGGTTAGAAGCACTGAATAATATTCCTTTTGCAATGAACTGAATATCTTTGCAATAAATGGAATTATTAATGTTTCCGTTAGCTGTCTTTTCATACTATTAGTGCTAAACAAATATGCATAGTTTGAGTACGCATAATGTTAAATACTTTATTTACTTGAAAAATTTATATTAGTAGAATGTATTTTAACAACACATACTGATTCAGGAATGGAAGACACGTTTGCAGCTTTATCAAACCCAATATTGATTGAAAACATTTTCCCCTGAGTGTTGACAAGTTCATTTTCACATTTGTGATTTTTTTTTCTCGTTAAGGTAGATTACATCATCGTTACCATTTTCAACAGAATTCGAATACCATTGTTTTTGGTTTAAAACTAATTCCAGTTTCTCATTGTGGCTAAAATATTTTTAAATGTCTTGTTGTTGAGCTAAAACATTATCTACATAATGTCCCAAAGTAGTTTTCGAAAAAAATTAGGCATTATGATTTCCCTTGGGGAAAAAAATAAGGTAATAAAAATACATCTGGTCCAGATAATTGCTTCTTGTTGAGAAGTAAAAAGCAACGACAAATTAAAATTATAAAAATACAAAATTGCTATACTTCCCTTTTTCTATAAACAAGACCATATACAAGATCATTTCTCACATAAGAGACGAAAATATTTTTGGCAAACGAAAAGGGTGATCAAGAAAACTGGCTACTAGAAAACCAATGAATTAAAAAAAAAATCTGTAAAAATGGAATGCGTATGCGTATCAATCTGGTAGCATAGGTAATTTAAACAGAACTACAATAGTGCATCTGACCTACAATTAAAAGAGTCTACTGTTATTAAAGAACTAAAATTTCAAATTCTAGTTCGAAAAAAGGTTCAACTTTGTAAACGGAATGAAATGATAGTGACTGAGGCAGCACATTTTAGTCAATATGACAACATTTCCTCTCATACTGCACTGCAAAAAACAAACTGTTGTTTTTACAGTATAATACTGGAAGCAGAGGTTCTAATTTAAAACTAAAATGTAGTTATAAACTGTAAACTTAGCAGTTTTAGTTTATTACTGAGCATTTTAGTTTTGAAATAAAACCTCTGCTGCCAGTATTATACTGTAAAAACAAGTTTTTTTTTTTTTTTTGCAGTACAGTTGGACATATCTAGAGCAGGGAATATCAAAGTGGTCGATGCGTATATTACTAGGATACGCGCCAATCTAGGAGATCGTTTAGGAGTCTATAAATATTAATGCTATTCAATCCCTTATTTATTAACAGCAACACAATGAAATGGATCTTTGGTTGGAATGTTCTTTTGAGTTTCAAGCAGATTAAAATTTGAATTATTTTACAATAATTGAACTTTAAACAAAAACAACCCAAGACTTTACAATGAAATATTTCTTTTTAATTACATTCCCAAGCTCGTATCTAATTAAATTTGGTTTTAATCATGTTAATACGATTTCACCAAAGTGAACTAAATTTAATGAAAAGAGAGAGAGAGAACTCCAAGGGCGACTTAAGATTGAAACTAACAAATTTCGAACCTAAGCTAGTCTTAAAGCACCTCCGTCTTATTGTTTATTTATTTATTTTCAAAATGAAACAAATCACATAGAAAAGCTTTTTTTTTTTTTTTTTTTTTTTTTTTTTTTTTTTTTTTTTTTTAACGATGTTAATGGATGGAGGTCGATAAGAAAAATTAGCCACCATCATAAGTTTTAGCGAGAAATAAAATAATAATAATAATAATAATTGTTAACATGAAGCAAATGATTGGTTGTCTGCAAATGGAATGGCCCCTAAGCTATTACGTAGATAAATACTAATCAGTAGCTACCAAACCTCTTGCATTATTTTTTTCTACGAAAATAATGCATAAATACCCTTTTTAAGTATAAAAAAATTAACATTTTCAAATAAGTTGTGAAATTAGGCACTTGTTCCCAAAACGTTTATTCATTTAATTATTAATTTTAAAGCATTTCTTTGTAGTAATGATTATTAAATCGATACTACAAAGAAATATAATAAATAATGTTTGGGGAAAATAAAAAAAACATATTCTCACGAAAGTATTTATGAGTAAATAAAAATCGTATAATTTTAAAACCCAAAAAGTTAGTTTGCTATTTTTCAATAGTTACTTTGTACATTCTAAAATTTTCCTTAGATGGTTTACGGATAATTAAAAAAAAATAAGTATATCAATTATTTTTTAAAATACCATTTCATACAGTAAAACTAAATTAAAAATAGATAAAAAGGAAAACGAAATAAGGTATTTTTACTCTTGTCATATTAAGTGGTAGAACAACTAAGAAATGACACGCTTTTCCATTGGATTTGAGTTTTGACTGTGATTATCATATACGTCTATTTTTCTCTGTGATAAAGAAATGTTATTTAAAAAAATTAAAAAACTCGGGAAACGTTAAAATACTACTGAAGTATTCAAACGTTTATGGTGTATTAATGAACAAATTTTAGAAACTTTTTACGGTAAAATTATATTTACCACACATGTATTAACGAAATTTCTATGTTGGCTGTTGCGCTTATTTTTTTTAAATACACATGACAGCATTTTATGTAGCACATTCATGCATGCAACACTTGATGTAATATGCGATAAATTTGGGAATAAATTGAAATTTAAAAAATCTGACGTGTGCCCCACATGACTTCCTTGTAAGCGTACACCAATTAAATGATCCATGTCTTTTAATAACTCAAAAGAATGGGTGCGCATACTCATGTATTTATATTAGAAGTAATACTTATTTTAAAATAATTCTTAAATCTTACATGCAGCTTTTTTTAACTTTTTCCTACATCTATTAATCCTTTACCTATCAAGTTATTTCGAGGATTTGAGTACACAAATTGAGAGTAAATGAACTTTTCCCGGGATAGATTCGGGTTTGACAAAGCGATGAAGCCGAAAGAAACTTCTCCCGAGATGAATTCGGGTAAAACAGTATAATGCAATCGACAAAAAAATACCTAGAGTAATACTTGGGCTAGATATTTTGGAACATCAATGCTGCTGTGGCCGAATTAATTTCAAGCATGACAGTTAAAAGGTTAAGTATGTGGCATATACAGAGAATAGCTTTTTTAAAATTGAAGTTTTTGTTGGAGCTGAGAACTAAAATCGTACAACCAGAAAATAAATGGAACGCACAAAAGGTACAAAAATACAATACAATCATATCTTAGACCCTTAGAGTGATCGTAAAAACATTTTAAATATCAACAGAAACTAGTTTGTTGTGAACTGATGCAAAAAAGACTTTCTCAGATTTTCACATAATAAATATCAGCTGGACAGAATTAGGCATCTGATTTTTATAGCCAAATTCTCATTCTCACTAATATAGAAATATATCTCTAAGTGGTCGCCAAATAATGACATTACTTTAGTCTGCAGAGAAATTAATAGTAATTTTTCAAAAACATAAAGAGCATTTTTCGTACATTGGATTATGATTAAAAAACAGGCAAAATATCTTAAAAACCTGTGCTGGAAAAAAATTGTATTAAATAGAATTTGTGAAGTGTCTTGACAATTTAAGTCGTTGGAAAAAATTATGTGAAACTGCTAATTGTGAAGGAGAGGGATTTAATATGAAACCGAAGTTTTGGACATCCGAAATATTGAAAGATTATGATGTTCCCCCAAGATCCCTAAGATGGCACTAAGGAGTGCAAAGGGTAAAAAGGAAATGAAGCAAATATTTGGGAAATATCTCAGAGCCAAAACTTACAACACTTTAAGAGACAGAATGTGTTTCTACTTGGAAGAGCAACTTAGTTCAATGTGTTGCAATTATTTGCATCAATTTGGAATTACAGTAATAAGTTAATGAATGTAGCAAATTAGGTGAATGATCAACCATCATGCTCCGTTACGTACAAGAATGAATATTCAATAATATTGATTCATTTCAGCGAAAGATAACTGTAGCGACATTGATTAGTGACTTAAATTAGGTCATACAGAACTGGATGTCTCCAAAGGTCTAATTTCTTCAAAAATGTCACAGCAAGAAGCATATATGATCCAAAGAGAAAAATGTACTAGAACAATATTTTTAAAGAAGGTCTGGAAGAATGTAGTGTTTAGAATATCAAGACTTTAGAAAAAGAATCTTGGGCTTGATTTCCTAGGAAATAAAGTTCATTAAATACATGCTCGTTAAATATGTAGCTCCAACCATCCAACGCTTGGTCGTTAAGCAGTAACCATTGGTAAAAGTCGGATAAAAATTTCCCTTCCCGAAAGCCGTCTGACCAAATCAGAAGACGACTCATGCTGGTACTTCTACACTATTTCAGCTAACTAATCCACTCATACAACATACATCATTGTCAGTCAAAATTCAAATTTACTCAAATTGTAGTTTCTCAATCTTTACGTATAGCCCCATAAGCAAAGTAACTTGCTCTTCAATTTGGGTAATTTATTTAATCTTAATTGGATCAGCAATAGAAAGAAAATATTTCCCTTTAGAAATCATAGCAAACAAAATTAATAGAGCTAATAACATTTATTCCTTTTTCAATATATAACATTTTTTTATACATAAGGTTAAGCTCAACATGTACACTGAAAATAGACACATAATCTTTTGTTCATAATTTCTCAGCCTCATAAATACACATAAAAGTTGTTTTTTAATCAAACAATAACTAAAATACTTTTTTTAAAAAAAAAAGAGAATAAGCTCTTGTTAATTACTTGAAGAAAGGCACTTTTTTTTTAGTTTATCAAGGACGTAATTTTTTTACAATAATTTTATAAGAGAAACATGTAAAAAAAAACTTGAAATATATGATGCCAATAAAAATTAGATTCCATTTTATTAAACAAAATCAATAAAGGATTTTTTAAAAATAAACTACAGTAAACGACACTAATAAAATCACTGGATTATAAAATCAGCCGCTTTTTAAAATCAAATCTGAAGGAACCGAATCCTTCAAATATCAAAACATGCTAAAACCATCCTTTAATAAAATCATCATCGCCGCTTTATAAAATCAGTTCTTTGGAAAGCGTATGCTAAATTTTGAAAACAACAGTTATAATTGTGTTAAAAACTGCAACAGACATAATAAATGCCAAAGTTATGTCGCACCAAGAAGTGAAAGAGTCTCGGAAGATGAAGAATTGCATACCAAATTTGCATTCTTCAATGTATATACCATTTTCGTTAATCAAATACCTATATGCCAGTATTTTAAGATCCATCAGCAAATAAAAATGTAAAGTTCACTGTATTTTGAAACTTTTAAACCTTTTTAGAAATACAGTAATTTATTTATTTTTCAGAGATAATTGATCTTTTAAATTTTTTTTATCTAAGTGTTGGTATACCGGTTTATAAAATCAGCTGCTTTATAAAATCAAATGTCCTCAGAACAAATGTTATTTTAATAAGCGGTGGGCACTGTACTATGTTTTCAACATTAATGAAGAACATAAACATTGAAAATTTCATCATAAAATAAACTAGAAAAATTGCATTGATTTTTGCAAAAGGATTTTGTCTTTCTTTTTTTTTTTTTTTCAAGCTCAAAAATAACACTTTAATCATTTTATAGTCCACTAATTAAATGCATGCTTTACGATTTAAACAGCGGAAATAACTGGGAAAATTTATATTTAAGCCCTCTAGAAACTAAGATAGTAATATCTATAACACATGTTTAAAAAATTGTAGCCTTTGAACTAATATAGCTTTAGAAAAATCAGATAAAACAGTTTAACACTTAGTTTTCATTTGCTTAAGTAGGTATTTTTGATTTCATACTGAAATAAATTTCAACCATAAAAACAGTTGATTATACTGATACATAAATACATGCATACATATGTCAATGCGTCTAAAATGGAATCTAAAAATTAAAGCAGTTTTAATTTAGTTTTAAATGTCAAAACTAAATTAAAACAGTAATTAACATTTAAGCCTAAAATTTTAATAAGTTTCAAAACAATTTAAATTCATAGTGACAAAGTAACTCACAACTTTTTACAAAAAAGATAAATACAGACAACCCTCGTTATCACGACACCTGGATTTCAAGACTTAGGATGCCACATCACATTTCAAAGTCCAGAACTTATTACATACTCCAGTAAACTTAACCTTTAGGAACCGGGCGGTACACATGTTGTACCAAAAGTCTTTTTTCTTTAGAGAACAAGGTTGAATTTTTAACTCGAACCCTTTGGAGCCGGGGATTTTTTCAAGGTTTCAAGTCGGTCGCGTTTACCTTCTCTTTTCAATGGAAAAGAAATCTGTGGTTCAACTGTCGTACTACCTCTGTGGAAAGAAAAATTTCCAAAAAACAGCCCGGATCCAAAAGGTTAATTCTGGACACTTTTCAAAGATTTCATAATTTAATTTTAAGATTGTATAATGAATTATTAGATTAATTTATTTCACTTGAATTGTTTATTGATAACTTATCTAATATGCATGTATTCATTTCATGTGAATATTATCTTTATTTCATTTTATTTTTTAATGCAAACTTTCAACAAAAATCCTTTTCAAGTAAGTTTTGATTCATTTAAATAATTAGCTTTGGCAATAAAATATAATAAAAAAAGAATGGATTTCTTTAAAATATTAACTTGCTAATTGATTTAATATTGATGATAAAATATTGATTTAATATTGTGAAATTATGCTATAGTATCGTTATTGTTACATTTACTATTGCTTAATGATAAAAATATAATATTCAAATGAAATGACTAAATGCATATTGAAAAAGTTTTAAACAAATGATTTTAGTGTAATAAATAAAATCTAATAATTCATTATACAATGTTAAATGAAGTCTTTTAAAAGTGTCCAGAATTAAATCCACTATTATATTATTTTACTTTATGAGTGTTCCATAGTTAAAATCTGGTGAGCACAAGACAGATATAGACTAAACCTTTATAGTGGACCTTATAACCTTGGGCACTTAGACAGGATTGAATTTAACTTTATCATTGAAATTTTCTAAAAAATAATGAAACTATGTGGGAAAGTTTATGATGAAAAATTCTGACTAGAGATAAGAGGAACTGAAGGGGAGAAGTATGAGGCCATAGCTACCTGCAGCTGTAGTTGCAAGCTTCTCTCACGAGAGATAGATATAATATTAACCTCATTTTGGTTGTGTTTTTGATTAAAAAAAACACAACCAAAAAGTATAGAAAATAATTAGAGCATTTTTCTATAATCAAAAGTTGAGAATTAGTTGTCAGAATCAAATCAGATTATGGTTAAAAGCAAAGTGTTCTTTCATTGGCTGAAAGTCTAAGTCCGACATAAGTTGAGAACCAAATTTGTAAGCAGTACACATATTGTTTATATTATTATTAATAAAAAACAAGCAAACCTCTATATGCAAGTATTTGAGCGTGAAAGAAAATAAATTACATATTTTTCTTCAAACTTTATTCTTATCTGTCAATGATTTGAAACTACCTGAATGGAACCTAACTAAAAAATCAAATTATTAATTATTTATAAAACATGTAATTTCATCATAAAATATTGCTTAATTCTTCATTTTAAAACTATTTCGGTTGAAACATCACTCTGGTTATGACAGCACTTTATAGGCAGTTCCAAGAGATGCGATAATGAGGTTTGACTGTATTTGATTACTAACCATATTTAAAAAACTTGAGACATAATTGTTAATTTATAGTTTTAAATTAATTTAAACTCCACATATAAGACAAAAAAGAAAGAAAAAAATAATGAAAGAAAGACTAATGAATAATCTTGTACAATAAATAAGTTCAACTAATATGTAAAAACATAAAACACAAACACTTTGATCAACAGAATATATTACTTTAATTTCTAATAAAATATTTTTTGTTACTAAGATAAAACAAAAAAAACAATTTGGCTTTTGAAATTAAGCGAATTTAGTTTCCAAAAATTTCACGAAAATTCAAATTTAAAGAACTTGAAGTATGTACAAAACAAAACTAAACATTCAAATACAATGTTTTACATAACACAGATTACAAGAAAAAGGAAATGAAAACAAGCTCAAAATTACTAACTACACAAAAGGGGGTAGAAAACCCAAGAGTAAGGAAAATATGGCACAAAAAAAGAAGTTTTTTCTCTAAAGTCCTTGAAAATCATTTTTATTTGAAGTAACTTTGCATTGTATTTTGAATACTAGGAATGAGGAAGGTCATTTTTGAAGAAATGACCTTCTTCAGAATTCTAGTAATTAAATGGTCAAATATACTTTTATAACACTTGCAATCTATAAATAGGCTTAAAATCGCAATAATAATAATAATGCAAGAAAGTTTAGGATGAGTTTGAAAATCTTAACAATTCTTGTGGAGGCACAAGTATGTGTTAATACCTGTTAGAGTAGCAGAACAATTCAGAAACTAACAAACCCAGAACAAAGAAACATAAAACTATCATTCTCAGGAAAGCACAAATAATATGATAATACATTTCACACTAACTCATATGTAATTAACTATAAGCAATTTTTAATTATAAGAAAATAGTTAGGATAAAAATTAGTGTTTAATAAAAAGTAACTTTTTATCATAAGCATAACTCTAAAAAATTATTCAAATATGCATCATAATTTTAAAATTATATTTTTCTTTAACAAATGATGGCAATTAAGTTTTGATAAAGATTTAGACTAAAATTTTAAATTAAATACAGTCAAAAATTCCATTTAATCATCAGATATATTATATATTAATACATTTCCAATTTAATGAGAACATAAACAAAATGTTCAATTATCATAAATTATAAGTCGATGGTGTGGTAATGTAATTCCAGAAACCTTCACCAAGTATTTTAATTAATAAAAAAAAGAGATTTCATTTTATGTCACACATTCTAGCATCAAAGCTTTATAGAATGGTTGTTGAAGAAAAAACAGCAATGGGACTTGCAACAAATTAACAAAAGAACCCTGATAAATGACTTTTTAATAACTGCATGAAGCATTAGCATAGATTTTGCTGTTGATATTTCTTCATCCTTGGCAACTTCTTTGCTTAAAGTGTTAATACTGGTGACAATTTCATATCATTTATCACACATCACACCTCTTGTAAGCAATTTTCTCTCAATAATTTTACATCTTGTGTACATTAGCATACAGATACAACAGCAAACTACAACATAACACAAAATAAATTTAAACTATCAATACGGTTTTAAAAATAAATAAATATTGCAGTATTACATAATATAGGAACAAAAGATGACTACTTTAATTCTGTGACTTTAGGTCTAGACACATAAAAATAAATAAATAAAAATAAAATTTTCTGTATTATTTAAATAAGGGTCATTCCACGTCAGTTCACCCGGTCATGTAACCCATGTCCTCGGATTTTGATAAAATTTGGTGTACTTAATATTTTTATGGTGGTAAGTAACCATATGAATTCTTTTGCCCATATGTGATCTGGTTTTTGTTTTACAGGCCGTCAAACTTTTCAAAAAATTGCATTTTCCGTCAACCGCTAAGCCTAATCTGCATGTATACGCATCTCTTCAGTAAATTGTGACGGGTGCAGAAATCTTTCAATATTTCTAAAAATTCTCAGATATGTTAATGAAAGTATGAGGATTTAATAAAAAAATACTTGAAATTTATATAACATAATTTTGTTTGAATAAAATTTGCATAAACTACGACAAGCATTTTTTTTCTTGTGCAAAACATGAGTTTACTTAAGTGGCATTTTACGAAAAGGCGGAGGTCCCATTCAATAATGGAAGCATTCGAAATGAACCTGAAGGTGTGTTCTATCATTGCAAAGAATAAAATTAGTGGTTTTTTTCGTTTTCTCGTTGCTATTGCACAATATACACATTTCAGTACCAAATTTTTTGAAAAAAAAGTTCTAGTCGTTTTCTTAACCTAAAATTCACTGAAAAGCAAACATACCTTTATTTTTAAGTGTATTTACACCCCTATTATGCTACTTAAAAATCATCTTAATCCCTTATTAAGCAGAAAAAAAAGTGAGAAATAATTTTTGACTCCCAAATTCAGTTGTTAAGTTCAGCAAAATATCAGTTGTAGAAAAAAGGTGTGCAAAACATGAATTTACTTTAGTAGCTTTTTTATGAAGAGGCGGAGGTCATATTCAATAATAGAAGCTTTCGAAATAAACCTAAAGGTGTGTTCTATCATTGCAAAGAATAAAATTAGTGGCTTTTTTTCGTTTTCTTGTTGCTATTGCACAATACACAGATTTTAGTACCAACATTTTTGAAAAAAGTTCTAGTCATTTTCCTAGCTTAATTTTCAATATTTTATGTGTAAAGTAAGTATAGCTCATGCTTTTGTGCCATAAAAACGTATTATATTCATTTTTCATGATTTATAATTGTACTGAATGTGCGAAGAAGAGATAGGATAGCACAATGCTTGAAGAAAAAATAATAATAATGAAAAATATGAGTTTCTGAATATTATCGGATTGTTTGTCTTTGAAGTGTTTGTGTGATCCTGTTTTCAGCAAATTTAAGGAATATACTGTTTGATATTTTAATGCTCGACCTTCCTTACAATTGCGCATGTATCAGGTCTCTTCTTATTTTATCAAAATATGGGTCATAGTGATAAGACGGATAAAGAATGTGAGTGGGTTTTCTATTTTAGTTTGTTTGTTTTTCATTGGATTCGCTTATCAGAAAGGTTGGTTTGCGCTGATAAATTAATGATAGAAGATAATCAAAAAGCTAGAGCCCAGGACAGACATAATTCCATAAAAATAAACTAGAAATGTCAGCATCCAGTGAAGAGCAAATACAGCTTTCGACACTTACTATTGGATTTTAAAAATTTTCAAGTAAGTGACTATGCTGGACTTGAAGCAAGACTGTCTTTTACATAAGAAAGGACTATTATATTTACTATAACCAAGAAATGGTAAGATGTTAGATGAAATAACTACGTCAAACGGTCCGTAACATAGGATTCTGGAAGATGTTACTATTTTCTTCAAAGGGGGATTGAATATGTACAAAATAAGTATTCCGAATATTTCATGATAACATGACTTCAACAAGTACTGTCCGACGTCGGAAATGCAAGTAAGGTCGAGCGTTAAAACATCAAACAGTATATTCCTTAAATTTGCTGAAAACAGGATCACACAAGCACTTTAAAGACAAACAATCCGATAATATTCGGAAACTCATATTTTTCATTATTATTTTTTCTTCAAAGATTGTGCTATCCTATCTCTTCTTCGCACATTCAATACAATTATAAATCATGAAAAATGAATATAATACGTTTTTATGGCACGAAAGCATGAGCTATGCTTACTTTACACATAAAATATTGAAAATTAAGCTAGGAAAATGACTAGAACTTTTTTCAAAAATGTTGGTACTAAAATCTGTGTATTGTGCAATAGCAACAAGAAAACGAAAAAAAAGCCACTAATTTTATTCTTTGCAATGATAGAACACACCTTTAGGTTTATTTCGAAAGCTTCTATTATTGAATATGACCTCCGCCTCTTCATAAAAAAGCTACTAAAGTAAATTCATGTTTTGCACATCTTTTTTCTACAACTGATATTTTGCTGAACTTAACAACTGAATTTGGGAGTCAAAAATTATTTCTCACTTTTCTTTCTGCTTAATAAGGGATTAAGATGATTTTTAAGTAGCATAATAGGGGTGTAAATACACTTAAAAATAAAGGTATGTTTGCTTTTCAGTGAATTTTAGGTTAAGAAAACAACTAGAACTTTTTTTCAAAAAATTTGGTACTGAAATGTGTATATTGTGCAATAGCAACGAGAAAACGAAAAAAACCACTAATTTTATTCTTTGCAATGATAGAACACACCTTCAGGTTCATTTCGAATGCTTCCATTATTGAATGGGACCTCCGCCTTTTCGTGAAATGCCACTTAAGTAAACTCATGTTTTGCACAAGAAAAAAAATGCTTGTCGTAGTTTATGCAAATTTTATTCAAACAAAATTATGTTATATAAATTTCAAGTATTTTTTTATTAAATCCTCATACTTTCAGCAACATATCTGAGAATTTTTAGAAATATTGAAAGATTTCTGCACCCGTCACAATTTACTGAAGAGATGCGTATACATGCAGATTAGGCTTAGCGGTTGACGGAAAATGCAATTTTTTGAAAAGTTTGACGACCTGTAAAACAAAAACCAGATCACATATGGGCAAAAGAATTCATATGGTTACTTACCACCATAAAAATATTAAGTACACCAAATTTTATCAAAATCCGAGGACATGGGTTACAAAATCCCGTTTTCCTGGGTGATTTGACATGGATTGACCCATAAGCGTTCCACATAAAATGTCCATGACCAGTGGCGGCGCCAGCTATGGGGCAGGGGGGGCAATTGCCCCCCCGTCGGAAACGTCTTGCCCCCCCATCGGGGAAAATTTCTAACTTCGTCGGGAAAATCCGACGATCAAATTTTCCGACAGAAATCTGAGTGCCGAAAATCTTTCCGATTCCGACGGATCAGTAAACTGCTTTCAATAAAATAATTCAATCAAAAAAACCGTTTTTTTCTCTAAAATATTCTCATTATTTAATGAATTACGCGTTTCCAGACCAATTTTGAACACGAGAACCTTCGGGAGACTGGCAGTAGCAACAGGATGCACCGGTTAGATATCGTCGTATCTCTTTTAAACGAACGTAAGTTCTGCTGGAGAAAGTTATTTTTGTTCACGTTGAAAAGGACAAATCTTCCTCTTTTTTTTCTTACCAGCTGTCCTTACCCAGCAAATCGCCAGCAGCATGGCAAACGGACATTCATTGTCTGTCACTTTCTGAGAATCTGATAATCATCGACACGTGTTTATCTCCAGGGCCTTTGCCAGGCCACCCTTTGAGGAGGAGCGATACTTCAGACTCGGGGTAGTAAAGAATAGTCTGTGAAGAAACGAAGCATACTCTAGGCCACAGTTCAAATTCGCCCTTCGCACCGTCACGTCATGGTGAAAGAATCCTAAAAAATCTTAACCAAAATCTAAACGAATTGAAATTTATTAGAACAGAACAGAAGTCATATCCAGAAGTAACTGGGTAAGTGAGTGTTATAAACTTTTGAAATGCTTTTTTTTTTAGCAATAGGGGCAGTATGAATTTGATTTTTTTTTTTTTTTTTTTGTGTGTTTTCTTTCTTCGTTTCTTTCTTCCTTTCATTTAAAACCGTACACATTTAGATAGCAACAAGTTAAAAATTAAATCTACACCCTTTGTGTTTAGAGGTGAGGAAAAAAAGTATTGATACTTTTTTTTCGCTCATATTTTTCGGGATCCGGCTAGAAGGTCCAAAACCGAAAGGTTCACGAACAGAAGATCCACGTTCAAAAGGTCCGCCAGACAGAAGGTCCAAGAAGCATAAGGTCAAACAGCCAAAAGATCCACGAATAGAAGGTCCATATTTTTGGACAGCGATGGCATAAGGTCCAGATTTCTCAGTGGGTGGACAAAAGGTCCAGTTTTTGGGTTTATCTTTTGTCTTCAACTTATTTTGTTAAATATTCAAGTTTTACATGGTAATTACCACCATAATACATGTTTTTTAATATAAAATATCTCTATAGATCCCCTTTCCCCCACTCATGAGATGTAAAGGTAATTTAAACATTAGGTTGCCTTTTTTTTTTTGTTGAAATGTGTTTTATTGTAAATGTAGCGTGGAGATGACCCCTTATGTGCCAACGGGTTTGCGCGCATTATGCACGTAGTGTATAGCGGGAAAATTTTGGAATCTGCATTGAGGGCTGATCAATGTATTTCAAGACTTCTTCCTTGTTATTGCTGATTGAGGGATACATGTCAAGGTCATTAGAGGTAGCTGCGTTTAGTGGGGGAGATAATTTTCAGAGGGGTGGTCGGGTGGTGATGTCGGAAGGAAGAAGACGAGTTTTTTTCGTTGTTTTTGTTTTTCTGTTATAAAAACAGCGGCTGGTTTTTGTTTGTTTGTTTGTTTTTTTAATCGTCGCCACAGTTGCTGTTATTCTAAAGGATTTGTTTTTTTTTTATTACTGCTAATTTATAATTAATCATAAAAACATAAAACAATTAATATTATTATTAGTATTTTTTTGTAAATAATATTGCTAACACCATTATTATTATTCTTATCGTGCGTTTTTAGAGTATATTTCTCAGTCTTTCAGTGTTTTTACTATTAGTTTTTATTATAAGTGCAGTTTTTATTATAAGCAGCTAATTTTTCATGCAGACCAAAGGAAAATATTCCCAATGTAAAATTTTGCTACTTAATAAATTAAAAAACAAGGAAAATTTATTAAAAATAAATGAATAAATAAACAAATCTTTTATCCAAGAAAGCCACACGAGAGATTAAGAGAAAGATACAGTTTTGATTACTTATTCCTTTACATTCAAACGAAACTAAATAAAAAAAAATCTCCAACATAATGGTCTCCTATACTGCAAGCAGACTAGTTTATAAGATAATTCTTTTTATTTATTAAGTTCAATTACTCTTCATTTGTTTTTCATTTCCTTTATCATTTAATATTTTTTTTTTGTATCTCTGAAATTCTTTCGAAAAATAAAATTGTAAATGTACGTACATCTTTATCCTTTTGTTTAGTTTCAATTCTGATTGTAAACCCCCGACGCAACAAGGAAGGGGGTTAACGTGTATAAAGTTGACGTATCTGTGTATTTGTCGATCTGTCTGTGGCACTCTACAGGCTGATCGGATGGACCGTTTCGAAAAAAATATTTTTTGAAAGGAGAGTGTTCTCAGCTAGATCGCGTTTTTGAATGACATTAACACATTAATGTCTAGCGTCCCTTTTTAAGGACGGTCCAAAATAGGGTCTGAATTTCCCCAAAATGAGCAAAGCTCACACTTCTTGCATTGAAAAAGAGGCTCCTTGTAGCCCCGAAACACGTGTCTGCAATATACCTGTATATTTGTGCATTTTAAACGTTGGATTTAAACTTCACAAATTATTGTGTTCAATTAGTACCTTGGTATTGTTTCAATTCGTTATTAACAGATTGCAGCACATATAACCATTGTAAAGTGTGTTCTGTAGCAGTTTTAATATGATCTTTATCAAAAATGACATCGTTCACAATCTCAAGAAAAAAAGCGAAGTTTTCAAAGTTATTCCCAGTTTATGTTAATTGCTGATTTTATTTCTTCTTATAAAATGTCTTTTAAATATTATATCGTAGGCAGAAAAAAAAATTTGGTAAAAAAGTATGTACCCTCTGGGGTCTATCGTAACTTTTAAGGGACGATTTTTCTTTCCTCAATAAAGAAATTATTTTTTACGTAATATTTTTTTTATTATTTTTCCTGTCCATTAAACACTGTTTGTAACCAGTATACAAAATATCTTTGGAAAAAAATGTCAGGCATTAATGGGTTAATTAACGAAGATATTAATTAAAAACCTTTAAATGGTTTTTCACGATTTTTGAAGAGAAAAAGAAACAAGAGAAAAGTAAAACAACAGTATCAAAATGAAAAAAAAATTCTGCATCTGATAGAATGTGTTTGAAACTTCCATGTTATTTAGAATTCGAATGCTAACGTTTTTTTAGAAAATGCGGCTAAACCTTAAATTTACGCAATTAGAAGCCGATGTCATTGTTCACCACGAAGAAAGAAAACTCAATGATTTAAAATGTTTTTCTGTTGCCATTTTATATTTGTTAACAATTAAAATACTTGTAGTTGATTTTAGTATGAAGTTTTAAAAGAATATTCAATTTTCCCTCTTTATTCTGCTTTTGCCGACTAGCAAATTTACTAATAAGGATCATCGTTCCTTTTCCGCGTTTACCTGGTCCTCTTGAAAACAACTGAATGTATTTAAATTTAAAATGTTTTTTGATCAGTGTAGTTCGTTTTAATATGAGGTCGGCAATCAGGGTCTGGGGTTTTTTAATTTAATCCTAATACTTGTACTGTTTTGTTTTGGGTTTATGGTCAGAATGATTACCTTTTATGCGAATGCACCATAAAAAATTAAAACACTGGAGAACGGGGGGGGGACTTTTAATTTTTAAATTATACCTGTGCCCCCCTGTCGGGCAAGCTTGCCCCCCTGTCGGGCATTTCCTAGCGCCACCTCTGTCCATGACATACATCACTTCAGAACAAAAAAAACGGCGGGGGGGGGGGGTAGGTATGCTGACTAGAGTTTTTTCATTTTCTTTTTTTGATTGAAGACCTTACAAACAACTTCGAAAAATAAACATTGAATATTTTCTCTGTACACAGAAATTAAAAAAGCAAAAATGTTAAAAACTTCCACATTGCACATCTGGTAAAACGTTATAAAATTGCTTATTATTTCAAGGCTTTACCAGCTCATAAATTAGCTCATAAGCTACTTTCAAGACCAAATATTTCCATACAAAATAAAACAACTTTAAACATAATGATGTGACTGCACACAGAAGCTGCAGCATAAAGGTACTGATTAATACGACAGGGGCCGTGGTAGCCTGATCGGTAAGGAGTCACTCATGACCGGAGGGTCCCGGGTTGGATCCCAGTTGAACAAAGATGCACCGTCTGTACAAATAATAGCTGGGCGACATTAAATAGGGGTCGTGGTCACAACGTCCTCAAACTGAAATGATACCTCTGGGGGTACTGCACCAAAGGTTTTCTCGGCTCTTGATCTGGATCAAAAGGAACAGAGTGCTCTTCAGGGCCCCATCCCGGTTAAACCACGAGTTGTGGTAGGTACGGGGGACCCTGGAGTGTGTGATGTGATGTGATTAATAAGATGCAAATAACTCATTTTGTGTCTTAACCCACATCATTCCTCACTATATGTGATCATTCAGAGCCTAACGTAGCAGAAAGCAGATTGCTTTTTGTAACAACTAACATATCATTAGAAAAACTCATTTTCACTTATGTCTTTTATTAACTTGTTACTAATTGTACTTTTAGACTACTGTAAGGCAATTATTAAAAGTAATAATTATTTCAAGTTATAATATTAGAGTAAATTATAACAGTACATATCATTTCTGAAATAACACTTAAGTTATCTTCTATACATGATCAAACCAGATAGTTGTCCAATTATTAAAATTATAACAGTTTGGAATTCATGAATATTTAAGTGCCAAACATCAATTCGATTTCATAATTACAAACTCTTAAAAAATTAAACAATTAAGTATATATACAGTAAAAGTTGAACGCTTAAGACAATGTATCAATTTACTTAATCATTGTAATTGTTTTGAACATAGGACAATTTAAGTTAAAATGCAATTTGTGTCTCAATTTTAACATCCGTTGATTTCCAAAGCCTAAAACAAATAAAATAAATTTTCATTCAAAGAAATAAATAAATTTTAAAAATAAATTAAAATTTAAAAAAAAACAATTGTTTTTGTAGTCTAGTCGGTAGCAAGTCGTAACTGTCACAATACAAGGCGCCCCGTTGGACATAGGTGCCCTGAATGAGAATCCAAAAGTCTCCAAAAAAATATTTCATCTAATTCTGTTCACCCTTAAGGCTCCTAAAGGGATATGGATTGAAACAGGCCCCAAACCTGCAAATTCGCCGCTAAGACTAGTGCAGCAATTCCTACAAAGTTCCGCGGAACTATAGCTCAAGTTTTCTCCCCAAGTTTCTCCTATATAGAAGAAAGTAATTACGACAGCATTGACCTGAAAATGAAGAAATGGCACAGTAAATAATGCTATATACTGATAGCCTGATCATAGCATCCACAGACTGCAGTATTGTCCTTGTTATAGACTGGAACAGTCAATAACCAAGATGGAGGCAAATGTGGTTCTCTCCCTCTGAGATTACCACCAAACTTTCAGAACATCTACCTCCAGCTCAGTTATGATCTATTCTATGTTGATGAGTCCTTAACAAGGACAAAACTGCAGTCTCTGGCTGTTTTAACCAGGAGTTCTGTGTATTGGGGGTTATTGGTTCTGCTTTAGCCAAGGGCGGATCCAGAAATGTTCCAAGGGAGGGACGATAGATTTGATTTCTTATTTGCTCATTTTTTTTGCCATGCATCCTTGTTAACACATGTTGATTGCAAATGTTTCAGTCTTCCATTTCGAAAAATTTCTCGATCAGAACCTCGAATCCCCGCACCCTTTCTCTTAATATCATCAAAGATCAACTAAAATTGCCTTTTTTGCACTTCAAAATCTAAAAACTGCTGGAGAAGAGTCTCTCAAGGGAGGGGCGATTGCCCCCATCACCCCTCCCTTGTATCCGCCCTTGGCTTTAGCACTGGTTTAGGATGGTAACTTAGTGCTTATAGTAAACAACATTGCTCGTTCACTAAGAAACAATAACTTTAAGTTATGATCATTTTTAAATAAATTAAGTTATACATTGATTTTTCAGACAGTTACATAGTTTTTTGGCTTCAATTGCATATCAATGTCAACAAAATTGAGTTTTATATTCACTTATTAATAAATGAATAAATAAGACAATACATTAATTAACAAAACAATAATAATTTAACAGAAACAGTATTAGAAAGTATTTCTTCAATGAGCATAATGTTTGTAACATTACTCGATAGGAAATTTCAAATTAAATTTTCATTGACAATATAAAATTATTCCTAACATTAAGTACATTTATAGTTTTATGCCAGCTCTTAAGTAGAACACTATATATAATATATCTGCGTTCAACAATGTCAAAGAATAAAATAATTAAAACAATTAGGTACACTAACAACAGCAACAATAAAATAATATGAGAAAAAAAATCTGAAAAACAAATTATTCTGATTTAATAACAAAATAAGTGACATTCCAAATAGAGAAAAGAATAAGGAACTAACTTGAAGCATTTAAATAACCAGTTAATTCCATTCATTCCGATACAGGTTTTTAAATCTTATTTTAATTAAATAAAATCTACTTTCGATTCAAGACATTTGAAGGACCTTTTTGAGTGTTATGTCCATGAGTTATTAATCTTGTTTCACCATGTTTCATTGTAAAGAAATTTTCAGGTGGGATTTCATACTTGTCTAATCCATTACGCAATTTCACAGGAGGATCCAAGTAGTACTGTAAAGCAAATAAAAAGCATTTAATAAAAGGTTGCTGTAAATAAAAAGGAAAATTACTAAACATTTTAAAAACAGATTAAAATGATCATGGGAAATTACGATTAGACATTAATAAACCAAGGTTTTAATGAAAATAAACTCAAATTTTATTTACAAGCTTTTTTAGCAAACGTAACTGAAAATTGAAATTGAAAAAACAAAAAGAAATATGAAGCAAAAAATTAAAATCCGGTGCATTACATGCTTCCGAAAGTCAGAGCAAACTTCTAGTTCTAATGAAAGATCACAGATATAAATTGATGTCAATATAAAATGCATTCAAGATTAAAAATCAAGGCATTCTTACTTCATTTGCTAAGCAGAATGTACCCCAATGAATAGCCAGGCTCTTTTTACTCCTTACTTCCATGTGTATTTGAACAGCTTCTTCTGGGTTAATATGTTGATATTTCATAAACCATCTAAAATTTAACAAAACAAAAAAATTTGATAGAAACAGTAGCAGGCAAAAAAAAAAAGTATGAATAAAATCTTTAAAAAAAAATGGATTTGTCAAATGTCCTTTAAAAAAAAAATAATAATGAAAGAGAAATCAAGGTAACAGTAAAAATTGCCACAGTATAGTATACACATTTTTCCAGATCGACAAGAGCAATCTGAAAGTAATATTATTGCAAATTTTGCTTTTATGTTGATTGTCTCGTTCATGAATTGAAGTCAGATTGAAGTTTACGTAGATATATATATATAAAGTAATAAAATCCCTATACATAACAAAATTCCCAACATCATGCATTACTTTCTCCTCACAGTTTAACATCTTGATGCTTTGTAACTGCATGCGCCATTTTCAAGAAAAAGAAAATCCAGGTCAATTTCCGATTATATATTCCACTTTTTCTTCTTTTATAAGTTGACAATCTTATTGATTTAAGAAGAAGTAATGACATAAACTGCATTTAATCAATTTTTCCAAAATTAAACAAATATTTCTCCCCATTTAATAAATTCTTTTTCAAAAGAAGGATTTTAAAATTTTTAAGTGTTTGAGTAACAAGGTATTTTCAATCTTTTTTTTTTTTTTTTTAATTTTTGTAAAGCACTTTTAAGGCAGCAGATTATTCCTATATTGCACACATAGAGTAGACTTGTACAATTTGGAGAGAACAATTGCATTTGCACATTTCATAAACTTAAAGCTTTATGAGCTGAACATTAATCGACAAATTGCAATTACACTTTTAAAAAAATTGCTTCATTACTCGTAAGACGACGTTTACAATTTCGAAACATTGCTCATTATTAGATCCACCTATGACTAACAGTCAGATTTTATCAGACGGAGTGGAAACACAATAAAAGTTGTTTTCATTGTAGACTTCCATGGCATAATTCTCTTTTAAATGTATATGTTCTGTCAGGAAAAAGATGTTAAAATAACTCTCTGCATCAAAAATCAAGTCATCTGCATCAAAAATATCTCAAACATTTAATTAAAGATGGCAAGGGTTTTCTTGCTCTTTCTTTCATTTCGTTATAACATAACAAAAAAGAAAAGAATTATGAGAAAAGGTTTGAATCATGTCTCTCCTTTCAAGATAAATTTTATGTTTAATTTCTGGTAGAAAAATAAGAAAAAACAAATTGGCCTTATTTGATGAAAACTTTAAAAGTAGGAATGATGTGATACAGAGAAACATAATGCATGGGTAGAAATTTGAGATCAAAGAGAAAAAACTTTTAATTTGGGAAAAATACGGGAGACGCTAAATTGGAGTTCTATTGTATAATATATAACATACCTTGGTTCATATGCTCCGATAGGAATGGCAGACAAATCAAAAGGTCCATGAACTTTACCAATCTGCTTAAAAACTTCACAATATCCAGTATCTCCAGCAAAGAAAAACCTGTATTTAGGACCTAATACACACCAACTTCCCCACAAAGACTGGACACGAAGCGAAAGAAAAATATTATTAGTTTAACATAGAGCTTAATTTTTCACAGAAGATAATGTTTGTCTGGTAAAATATTTAGATCATTTTTGAATAACTGAAAAATATAGTCTATTTTTTCTTAATTATGAACTAATGAAAATTTTTGTTCACTAGATATTCATTTATATTAAATAACAGCAATAAACTAAAACCAAAACAGAAAACCCAATGAAAGATAATGGATTAACTTTAAACCACGGCCCTAAAAAGTTTTAAAATAAATACAACAAAAAGTTTAATAAACATTTTAAATTTACCTTGTTATCGTCTCCAATAGTTCGTTTACTCCAATGCTGTGCAGGAGTAAAAACAAAAAAAGTATCACTATGTTCGGGAACACAATTTTCTTCCCACCAGTCAAGTTCTATCACATTCTCACAACCAACATTCTGCATCCAAGCCTGCAAGCCAAGGGGAACAAACCAACGGATATCAGTTCCAAATCTGAAAGACAATAATAATTCATGTCAACTAATTAAAATGCAATTGAATTATTTTTCAAGTACATACAGCCTCATCTTAAATTGCTAATATAAACCTTAGGTCATGTAGCAGAGATTTCACAAGCAGTGGTCGGAAGTAGAGATGCTACAAGTAGCGAAACTACTGTAGTAGCTACATTTTTTAGTAGTTTGTAGTGTAGCCCACTACTTTTCAAACATAGTAGAGTAGTGAGTAGTGCGATACAAAAAATAGTAGTTTGTAGTGATTTCTGGAAACTACTTTTAAATTAAAAACAAATAAATAAATTTTTTTTTTTTTTTAAGAATGAAAGAAAAAAATAATGTTTTACTGACTCTGACTGGTGCAAATCTTGCACGGGTACAGCAGCGGACGCAATGAAAAATAAGAACTATAAAAATATGAGCTGATCCTTAGATACATCATTTTGACAAAGATGCCATTGGTTTATTTGGCGTCATAATTTTTATACTCCTTCAAATAATTTTCATGTTCATAAATATTCGCTGGCAAGAAATTTTTTTTAAAAATGAAGGTTGATTTTTTTCAATCTATCAACTTTTGAATCATTTTTTGTGGCAAATATTCGTAAAAATCGTAAAAAAAATCTGAAAAGGACAAATTTTAGCAAAAAAAAAAAGGAACAAAAAGGAAAAGTAACAAATAAATTCAAAGACAATTCCTAGTTCTATTCCGTATTCAAATGAGTTAATTTATTAATGTAAATCACTTTTCGAATTTTCTCGGTCAATCCTCAAACAGTGTATACTTTTTATTTATTTATTTTCTAAAAAGTAGCGAAATAACGACTACAATTCAAAAGTAGTTTGTAGTTGCTTCAGTTAAAAAAATTAGTTGTAGTACCCAAAGCAGAATACTTAGTGATGTTCTGCGACGCAAAATTATTTGCCCAAAATTGTTCTGCAAGATAGATTTATACATTATATATTTACTGTCAAAATGTTACCAAAAAGTGTTTTCTCATTTTTACATATAATATACATATAATATATACATCATGAAATCGACTGTAACAGAGTGGACATTCAACAGTTCAAATTAACTACCATACGAAAAGAATGAGGCTCACCCTGATTGTTGACAACATAATTCAATGTAGCAAGCTAATCATGGCAGTTATACTATCTATATATATTTTTTAAATATATCAGATTGAATGCAACTGCTTATTTTATTTCCAAAAGGCTTGTAACAGAGTGGAGAATTCAAAACATAGAAAAACATAGAATAGTGTTTTTTGGGGAATTTTTTTTTTTCATTTGCGTAATAATCTGCAGAAATGGTATCAGAAGCATCTTTTGCGCATTGCAGTGTCATTTATTTTGGTGTTACATTTCAGTTTAATTTTAAATCACATTTAAAATTCTAGCAATTTGAAGCTGGGACACATCATTTTCTCCTTCTTCTGACAAAGATAATTTTTGTTGTGTCCTTTCTAAATGGATTATACCTAATCAATTGATACTTGATGGCACAAAATTAAATGGAGAACCAATAAAAAATACACTTAATGGGTGGTAGTAATTAAAATTGATTTAAAAAAATTCTGAAGTCTCGGACATGATTTGTACCATTTTCATTGGAATGACCCATGTATGCTTGCGTACTTACTGCTTTGTGTGTGTGTGTGTGTCGCGAAATTATTTGCACTGTTGTCAGCCTTCGACGAATGTTTCAAGTCATCAAAGATCACCAAAAAAGAAGTTGTAATACCTCTTTCTTTGGGCCACACCAGATTTACTCATAGACATCTGTTTTGCCCTTATGTAACACACGTAATGTCAATCAGACAGTATTGCATATACAATGGAGATTGCCTCGCGATTGTCCAAATTTCAATCATATTCGTTTCAGATTCTTTAGTCATTTTCATCCTTCTTTGAAAGACTTGTTAGGGAAATTGTTCCTTCTTCAGCAGTTTGGATTTCTGTTTTTTACTATTCAAAATTTAAAACTTCATTCATGTGTTGATTTCAGCAAAAATTTTCTTAATTCTACAGGTTCTTTCTTCAAACATTTTCATTTTGACACCTTTACTTTTAAACAATTGTTTGGCTCATGTATAGCCTATTAAGGCTTTTATGCCAAAAATCCAACCAAATCAACTTAATTTTTTAATACCATGGTAAAGACAATAATTATTTTTTAAATTTGTTTCATTTTTCTATGAAGAGTTTGAATTAGAAAGATTTCATAAGTTTGCAAATACTTCTTGCTTTATTTTCATTAATTCATATTTTAAATGCTTTAGTTTGACAAATATATTTATAATTATGTTATTAATGCTTACTATATATATACTTCATCATCGGTTCAGAAATTCAGTTCAAAAAACTCAAGTTCAAAAATTTCAAGCTCGGCATTGGGACGTTAACTAATTTCCAGATCGCAGAACAAATGTTAAAAAACATTTTTCCGATTGGGGGGGGGGGGGGGGCTTGGATTACACCTATTTTCCTAATTTTAGCCTGAAGTTAATTGTTTCAAATATAATTACTTCGTCCCCGCGATTCTCTCAAGCGGAAAAATTGTTTTAAAATAATTTGAATGACTATTTTTACTTCAAGCTCCGTCAGAAATTCTGCGGCCAAAATGTGAAATCCCGAAAAACTTGAAAGGAGACTCCCCTCCCCCTCCACCCCGCGTTTCTCTTACGCGAAAAAATTGTTTTAAACATCATTTGAATAAATAATTTTCACTGCGAGTTCCGTAAGTGCAATTCTGCGGCAATATGTGAAATGCTGCAGAACTTTAAACAAAGCTTTGCCCCCGCGATTCTCTCACCGGAAAATTGTTTTTAATACAATCTGAATAACTAATTTGCGGTCAAAATGATAAGGCCCGCAGAACTACAGACGTAGCTTGTGTCCCCTCGATTCTTCCGCAAGAAAAATTATTTGAAATCTTAATTTGTTCTGTAAGATTCGTCACAGCAGTTCTGAGGTCAAAACGCAAAGAGATCTTCAAGGGAACACCCCCCCCCCCCGCCATTTATTGATGTGTAACGATTTATTGTTTCAAAGAAAATTTGAAAAGCTAATTTGTTCTGGAAGTTTCGTTGCTGACGTTCTGTGGCCAAAATGTGAAAGCCCGTAGAACTTTAAACGAAGCCTGCACCCCTCGATTCTTTCAACAGGAAGAGTTAATAGTTTTAAACATCATTTGAATAACTGATATGCACTACAAGTTTCATCTCTGGAGTTCTGCGGCCAAAATGTGAAAGATCGCGAAACTTCAAGCGAGTACCCCCCATCCCGCGATTCTCTCACGAGGAAAAAATGTTTTCAACATTGTTGAATACCTAATTTGTACCGCAAGTTTTGTCACTGAAGTTCTGCGGATAAAATGTGTAGGCCTGCAGAATTTCAAACGAAGCCCGTTTTCCCTCGATTCTTTAACACGGAAAAATTAATTGTTTAAAACATAATTTGAATAACTATAGTTTGTACTGCAAGTTTCATCAGTGAAGTTCTGTGGATAAAATGTGTAGGCCCCCCGCAGAACTTCAAGCGAATCCCGCTCCCCGCGACTCTTTAATGCAGAAGAATTAATTGTTTTAAACATAATTTGAAAAACTATTTGTACTACACGCTTCGTCACTGAAGTTCTGCGGCCAAAATGCGAAGAATTTTAAGCAAAGCTTGCGTCCCCGCAATTCCCTCATGAGGAAACATGGTTTTAAACGTAACTGAATATCTAATAGAAAAACAAAGTGTCGTCACTGAAGTTCTACGGATAAAATCTGTACCTCAGAACCAGACTAACGTAAGTCTATTTTCGTCATTTTTCGGTAGAGGGGAAAAACGATTGTCGAATACATCGTTTTTCCCCTCTACTGAAAAATGACGAAAATGGACTTACGTTAGTCTGGTTCTGAGGTACAGAAATGTGAAGACCTGCAAAATTTCAATTGAAAATCTGCGCCCCTGCGATTCTCTTGCGAAAAAATTATTTCAAACATAATTTGAAGAACTGATTTGTGTACCTACCGCAAGCTTCGTCACTTAAGATCTGCGGCCATAATGTGAAGGCTCGCAGAATTTCAGACTCACTAAGTTTGCGTTCCCGCGATTTTCATGCGGAAAAAATAATCGTTAGAAACATTATTTGAATAAGGAATGTGTACTGCAAGTTTCGTAGCTAAAGTTTTGTTGCCCAAATAAGAAGGACTGCAGAACTTCAAACAAAGCCTGCGCAAGTGTCATCACTGAAGTTCTGCAGAAAAACAGGAAGGTCCTCACCAAAGATTTAAAAGAAAGAGTATTTTAAAATTGTTCATAATGCATAATTCTTTCTCTCTGTATATAATGCATTAATTAAAATATTTCTCCTAATATTGTAAAAATAAAAGTTGAGTTAAATGCGATTTAAGAGCAGCGCAAAATTTAATGTTTAAAAAACACCTCAGCATACAAAACTTTTTTTTTTTTTTGTTGCAATCCAACAAAAATTGCACGATGCAGAACTGAAAATAAATCATCATTAACCCTATTTTTTAATAGAGTCAAACTTTATGAATTTAAACCCGCTTTAAACAAATTGCAGCAAAGACGAACTACCCTTGGGCATTCTAGTGCTTGCTGTTTATTTCTTTTCAAATAAGACGAGCTACAGTTAAGTAATCATTGATTATAAAAAGTAACCTTTTTAGTTTGCTTTAATGAGGTTCAACTGTACTTCTTTTGGCAATGTATTCTATTGGATCTTAAAAGAACTTTTTTATACAGTAGACAGTAGACTCCTCATTAGCTGGCTCAAATGCAGGGACGTGCCGTCTGGGTAGGCAAGGTAGGCAGTGCCTACCCACGAAGAAAACAGACCAACCTCACCACTTCATTCCATGACATTTAATGCGTTGATCAGAAAAAAAAATATTTCGGTTTTACACAGCAATTTTAGAAAAGAAGAAAAAAAATGAAATTTTTTCATTTTGGTACACTTGAAAAGCAGCGACCGACGCTGCTTTTCAACCTCCGTATCTGGGTGATTCTCCAAAATCCGAACAATATGATGTCCCCGTAGGACAGCACAAAAATTATTTGACCTAGATAGTTTTTTTATTTTTTTAATTGTTAGAAATACTAATTCTGATGTTATTCAATTCATATTAAAGCAAGTTTTCATTTATTTTTTTCTACAAAAATTTTTGAATAGCCAAAAAGTCACCTTTTTTGCGTGTCCCACCCTGTTTCGAAAATGTAAATGAATTATTTTAAAATTTTACGTGAACATTGCACAAATTTCACTTGTAGTGTTGAATTATGTATAGTGATGAGTGTAATATAGTGTTGTTTTACCTTATTTAAATGATTATATAATCAGGTACATCATTTTGAAGTTTGTCCCCAGATTGCATGTCCCTCTCCTGGCCTATAAATTGGTTCAATTATTAAAGGCAAAAAGAAGGAATTTTGAATCTGCAGTACTATAACACTGTTTATTCTCATCACTTCTTTGGACTCATAGAGTATTTTGTCTATAGAATGTGTCTGCTGTTCGTATTATTATTCCTTAGTTCAAAATGAGGTATGTAACATTTTCGATGTCCCTCTCCTGGCCAACATTTCTGTTCTAAATAAAATAAAAAGAATAATTCTGCCTGCAGTGTGTAATTGAGTTAAGAGGATAAAAGAGAAAAATACCATTATTTACCTTCTATATAATTCCGGGTAGAAATATCAGCCTTTTTTTTTATTAAAATGTCCCTCTCCTGGCGCAAAAAAAATGTCCCTCTCCTGGCGCAAAAACAAAAAAAATGCCACTCTAGCATTACTTTTAAAGCACTGGTAATCTGGCATACTTAAAGTGAGTTCCCTCTATTTTTCTCTTAATAAGCTCCTAACAAAGAGTAAGTATGATTTTTTTTAGATTTTTTTAAGCATTTTTATTTTTATAGAGTTTGTGAGTTGAAAATGCCAGGTTTTTGGAGAATCACCCATCTATGCAATGCTTAGTAAGCGAAACACCCCCGTGCCGCACTTTTCCCCCTCTTCGCGTTAGCCAAAGCGACCTTGAAGGCAGAATAAAATCAGCCTATCTGGCGTAGTCGACGAAGATCAGTTCGAAAGATACACTCTTTCTCTGCTGGTCTCTTCGATTCTCCGCTGCAATTTGGAAGTTATGTGCAGGGCGGTAAGCGTAGCAAAATTCTCAATGGTTTTGGCATATTGATTCGTTTTTTATATGGTTGTTTGTTTTCTATGAAATGTTTCCGTAGTTTTCAAATGTTTCGTTTTTTCATTTGTCATATTGTTTCCCATGTTTAAGTTGAAACCTCAGGATAGTTGTTCTGTTTAAACTTTTTGAAAAAAAAAAAAAAAGACTTACGAAGTAAAGCTACAAAATATTGAAAAATTCATATCATTATTATATGGAAGTCAATTTAAAAAATTAGCTTTTAGAGTTGATAAGGATGCATTCAACAGTCTAGAAAAAAAATATTGAAACTTTATGACATTATAAAACGGATTGCAGATTTGTAGATATTTATGGGAATAAGTTTTTTTTTTTTTTTTTGACAAATGTATAAAAAAT
>JAXGGA010003401.1:0-103466 GCA_038373865.1 Uloborus plumipes
TTAAGGGCCTTAAAGTTATTTCATATTGCAAATAATTGCACAACTTTTTCATTTTCTAGTAAATTTTAATTACTTCTTAGTAAGTCGTTAGTTTTTAATTCCCTTTGGTATACAATAATTAGTATTCATCAACCTTGAAACTACCTATTATGAATACTTTACCCTTGACAGATTAATTATAATTTGAACTTATTTCCTTCAAGATTCCTCTTCGATAAAGATACTCATAAAAAGGACGTAAAGACGCAAAAACTGCTGTAAAACTATAAGTAGTTGTCGATGTGATTGAGTAATTAAACATAGTTAAAAATAATATTCTAAATACGCCAGACAAAACTTAAGATTATGATTTGACGTACACATGTATATAAATAAATAAAGGTTGGGGAGGTATAGCATGGAATTCAATGAAACCACGGCTTGAAATATTTATTTTTATTTAGAACGATTTAAATTTCGTACATCTTCTTTCAAACTTTTCATCATTGTATATACATGACAATATTTTTCTACTTATTATTATGCATAAATCATACAAAGTCCTAAAATTTCGTGCAAACTTTATACGAAGTTGTTACGGACAATATATTTTCAGTATTTTGAAACCTAACTTTCACTATAAATACACTGAATGTGTAAAAATAAAATCTGTCGCAAAACGAACCTCTGCAAACTTATATAAACACGATGAATTGAGTTACAAAATTTGATTTTTTTTTCCTCCTCATCAATTTCACACATGCATTCCCTTCAAAACTGATTGGTAGTTCCGTTTTTTAAATAACATTCGAAACATTTTATTGTAAACAATTAAAGAAATACTAATAATATGGATATTTATACACACATAAAAAACGTAGATATAGTTCAAACGTATGTATACATTACAGAACGGCCTTCTTCATGGTCAAAAGTTTAAAAAATATAATTTCTTAAATAACATTTTGCAGTATTCCTAAATATTCTCAGGCACATGTCCAGTTTTCCAAGCGTAAATGATCTCCTGGTAATGTATGTAATTTACTGCGTAGTGGCAGAATTTAAATGTTTGAGACTTCAAGGCTGAAATAAAAGAGCTGAAATAGAAGAAAGCGTTAGGTTAAAGATACTGTAATAGGGTTAATTAACTCATTTTCTACACTTCCTTGAAGCTGAAGTTTCAAGTCTTTTAGTATAATTAAATTCAAGTAAGTGTACGAAAATGTTTAATAAATGTTTAGATGAACACTAAGGAGCTGTTAAAGCCTTGTAAATGAAAGGTAAAATGAAGCTACACACGTTGCTCATTGTTTAAAAGTACTCTTAAAATCCTTTCATATTAATCACATTTCTCTATTTTTGAAAGGAAATTTACAACGAAGAAAAGGATATGCCTTCCGTTGCCTTCCGTTTTCTTCACACTTTAATACATCCCTTATTAGATACAAGCACAGCTGTTAAGGTCCTGTTTCTTCTTAAAAACTGTTCATCCAGAACCTGGTTTGCAGAAAATATTTCGCTATTGAAACGAAGGAGATTTAAAAGGATCAAAAATAAATAAATAAATGAAGAATTGCAAAGTGTAAGATAAGTGTATGAAATTCAATAAAAGAGGCAAACTGTCAGCAATAATGTGTGAAGCATTATTTAAATTAATTAAAACATAAAATACAGGAGAAACAAAACGAATAATAAATCATACGTAACATTTCGTGTGGCAGAATTGCTATTTTTCTATCAATATCTAATATTACCGTATTTTTCGCCGTATAAGACGCACTTTTTCTCCCCAAAATCGGGTGGGGGGGGGGGAATTCCCCCCACTCCGATTTTGAAGAGAAAAAGTGCGTCTTATACGGCGAAAGATACGGTACTATCTTTTATGTTAATCAATTTATTGTATTTTTTATTGCTGCATAAAACAGCCCCGTAGACTTCTAATTGTTAGAGTCTTATTTCGTAGCATGAATTTATGGAAAACAAGGACTCTAAATCTATAATATACCTACAATTGACCTTTAAAGATTTCTCGACACAATATTTATAAGATAGATTGTGGGAAGACGCCGTATTGGGGAAGATGCCATATCAGGTATTGCACTCATAAGTATCAACAAAAACAGCTAGCCACTCAGTTAGAAGAAAGGAGCATGTACATTTAGAGTGTACATAAATTGGTTTTGATTCACTGCAGGTTTAAGGGGTGTTTTTTTTATTGTTTTGCCATTTTATCTTTCTGTTGAGTACTCGAAATAGTGTTAAATGCCTTTAGCTAAGACGCCATATTTTCGTTTGGGGAAGATGCGGTAGCTTTTCGACACGCCCCACTATGTTTCGATTAGTGTAAGCTAGGTGGACAAAAGTAAATTCTAAAATTCGACATTGGGATAATGTCTACAATATACCAAAACATGATACTTCATTATTTGTTTATGTTCAACTCACTTCCGCTTGGTGAGTATTAAGTGTTGAAGTTACGTATCTCTTTGTTTTAGAATAAATAAGTTGAGTTTCAGACATAATTTTAAGCACATAAAATTAAAGCTTTCCGATTTTTTTATGATTTAATTGTGCAAGATGGGTGTTATTAAAACTGGTAAGTGCAAGTTTTGCCTAATTAAATTAGTGTATATGATAACTAAGTAATATTAAAAAAAAACATTTTAAGATGAACAAAATATTTTTACTTGTTTCGAAACTTTCACGTGAGAGTAAACACTTGTCCCCGTTTATCCCCGGGCTAAATTTTCTGTATATAATAGCTGCACCTTTCCCATAATTAATAAGACGTATTATAGTCAGCACACTCGAGTACAACATTTTTTTTTCTAGAGTGCTTTCTTTCGAGGAGGGATTTCTTTGAAGAATGGTTGAAGCCCCCAAAAAGAGAAAAAAACTATATTCTCTTCGAAATCCTTTCTTCCAAATTTAATTTTGAAAACCTTACATAGGACTCTGAAAAGAAAATCAGAAAAAAGTTAGCTAACTATGCCTAAAAAAATCTGAAAAATGGGTCTCTGCGAGAAAATCAAAATAGCGTTTTTTGGCAACTAATGCAAACTGGCTGGACAAAGACATAAAATTCGAAGTTGAATGCTGTGCCGCAACTTTCCACATCATTTCAAGGTTCTACTACTGTAGGAAGAACACGGAACAAATTTGAACACTGATCCATAAATATGTAAAAATGATGAAAAATAATTTTGTCCAGCTAGCTAACATTAATAGAAACACTGTGCGCCCTAGAGAAAACAATGATCCTACTCGAAACATAGACCTTCATTAGGATAACGCCACTAGTAGTTGATATTGCACACTGCAAAAAATGAACTGTTGTTTTTACAGTATAATACTGGCAGTCGAGGTTCAAATTTAAAACTGAAAAATGCGCAGTAATTAACTGTAAAACTAGCAATTTTACAGTTTCTTACTGTAAATTTGCAATTTTACAGTTTATTGCTGTAAAATTAGCAATTTTTACAGTTTATTACCATAAAATTAGCGTTATTATACTGTAAGAACAACTTTCATTTTTTACAGAGCACAAGCAGTCCTTACTAATAAAAGAAAAGAATTAACAAGTGAAACATAGACGCCAAAAGATTAACTAAGAATGAGCTGAAAGGAAGGCGTTGCAAATTTTAACACAATTTTATAATTTGTGTACAAGTTTATAATTTTTCTTGTTAATTTATTTTTTCTTTATAAGGCCCAAATAATAGTGTAGTCTCAACTGAGGGTGGTTTTACCTTCAATACCGGTCATCATTGCCCGTTATCATAGATCTGTTTGAATGAAAATTTTTAAATGATGCTGATGCAGTATTCATGCAGATACAGGTAGTTATCAAAATAATGGAAACACGTGAGATTCATTCGAAAAATCTACCGTTCATAGCAAAATAAGCGATCAATTGTTCTTTAACTTTAGTCGTACAAAGTGTAGACTTCACGGAACATTTCCACATTTAAATTAAATCACCCATGCATTTGGGGGACGACAAGAAGGGGGGTCGGAAGAAAAACCGCTTTTTGACTATAACTCTTCGAAAATAGCTCGGAATAAGCTATAAATTCCAGTAATTCATTATCATACTACGTATAATTATTGTAAAAAATTTTGTGAACGTACTACTCATACTTCCGAAGATATCAAAAAATTTTTTAAACAACGGCAATTTTATTTGAAGGGTTTTTGCTCATAACACGCAGAGTTTTTGATCAAACATTATCAAAACTTCAGGAAAGATGACAAAAAATACAAGAAAAAGAACATACTAAAACGGTAAATAAAGATATTAAAAATCCGATGAGATATGCACGTTAAAAGGAAATACTTTTTCACGGCGCATGCGCGAACGACAGAAATTTATAACTACAAAAATATTGTAGCCTGGATTATACTGCATCTTATAAAAAAAGTTTCAGTTGAATATCGTAAAAATTGAAAAATATATCAGCGATCTAGTGAGCTGTAATTCATTCATTCGCAGACAATACATAAATTGCGAGGGGTTGTCCACAAATAGTGTGGTGACAATCGAGCATTTTTTTCAATGTTAAATTGCATACAGTTTGAAAATTTATATTCGGCATATAAGTCACATTTTGCCTATTCGACCAAAAAAGACTTTATACGTAGGTGGCCAAAAGTATCCGGATACCCCCTGAAACGTTGGTTTTGAACGATGACGCAATAACCTTTATTTTGAAAATAGCTGTTTGTGGACAGTCCATCACTATTTATGTATTGTCTGCGAATGAATGAAATACAGCTCACTAGATCGCTGATATCTTTTTCAATTTTCATGATATTCAACTGGAACTTTTTTTTATAAGATGCAGTCTAAATCAGGGTATAATATATTTGTTGTTATAAATTTCTGTCGTTTGCGCATGCGCAGGGAAAAATTATTTCCTTTTAACGTTCATATCTCATCGGATTTTTAATATTTTTATTTACCGTTTTAGTATGTTTTTTCTCTTGTATTTTGTCATCTTTCCTGAAGTTTTTATGAGGTTTGATCAAAAACTCTGCGTGTTATAAGCAAAAACCCTTCAAATAAAATTGCCGTTTTTTAAAAAAATGTTTCATATCTTCGGAAGTATAAGTGGTACGTTCATAAAAATGTGTACAGTATTTATACATAGTATGCTAATTAATTACTGAAATTTATAGTTTATTCCGAGCTATTTTCGAAGAGTTATGGTCAAAAAGCGGTTTTTCTTCTGACCTCCCTTCTTGTCGTCCCCCTAATGCATGGGTGATTTAATTTCAGTATGGAAATGTCCGGTGAAGTCTATATTTTGTATGACTAAAGTTAAAGAACAATTGATCGCTTATTTTGCGATGAACGGTAGATTTTTCTCATGAATCTCAAGTGTTTCCATTATTTCGATAAGAACCTGTAGTAAGTTAACAAATGGTGTGACAGCTATTAGTGTGAGTAGTAATAAGTAATGTAGTAACAAGTGTCAACTATTTCTGCAGTGCCAACTGCTGGGGACCTCGTTCCGTGACTTTGTAAAATTTATTTTGCCAAAGTATGTTTACTTTTAATACATTATTTTAAACACAAAATGCGTTCAGAACTTAAATTGCTTGTGCAATAAAGCAAAGAAAAACCGATTAGGCAATTCAAAACTGAACGTAATAACTTTCAAAAGTTTCGATTAATTTTGCGTCTAAAATTTTGGGAATCGATTCGTGGGAACAGTTACAACTCAGAAAATTACAACGCATGTTCTGACGAGTTTGGACAATAAACGTTGCGAATCTCGATCCCAGAGAGATGATTTAATATCGAAGGAGTTGGAGGATGAAATGTAATGGAGATATGCAATCCAATATTAAAGAGAAACTGCCGATTCTGAAAGAGAATTTATCTGCCTAAAACGTTGAGCGAAAATTATGTATCATCGACCAGTTCAGATGAAGCAGTAAAATCAATGATTTGGGATATGAGTAAACTTGTAGCTCAAACTGGATATATATGAATCAAACTGCATGAGTTTTTCGCGTAAGGGCATTTTGTGCTTCAATGAATATGAATAACCTCATGTATAACGCGGCAATATTTTAAAATTGATTCATAAGGTTCTCGGCTAAAAATAGAATAAAAAAATATACATATATTGGGTCTTTTAAAAAGTCTCCGTGGTTTTATGGTAAATTTTTGAAAAAAAAAAAGGAAAATACATTTTAACCTAGCACATGTCATCATTTGTGATCTTTTGTCATTTTGTCGTTTAGCTTTATTTTTACATCGGGGAAAAACTTGGCCAAGTGATTTTCAGCAGCAGTTCGGATTCCCATTTTTTTTACCGTAAACAGAGTTTTTCAGAGACCGAAACAAATGATATTTAAATACGGTGCATGGTCTGGGGTATACATTGAATGTATCAAAACTTCATAACCAAGCTCCGTTAATTTGTGCCAAATCATCATTTTTTTTTTCTTTCTTCAAACGTTCAAATTATGCACAGTAGATTTAAACGTAAAGTCAGCCAATAAAAGTAGAAGACTTTTATCAAGTGAATTTGCATCCCAAATCTCACTTTTCTGCATTGAAAAGGGGGTTCTTCGAAACCTCAAAGCACATATCTGCAAATTTTTGAGCAGCATCAGATCAGTAAAATTAGCAATTCAACAGTTTACTACTGTAAAATTAGCCATTTTACAGTTTATTACACTGCAAAAAATGAGCTGTTGTTTTTACAGTACAATAGAGGCAGTAGAGGTTCCAGTTTAAAATTGTAAAATCACAGTAATAAACTAAAACTAGCTATTTTTACAGTGTACTACTGTAAAATTAGCAATTTTACCATAAATTTAGCTGTATTATACTGTAAAAACGACAGTACAATACTGGAAGCTGAGGTTCTAGTTAAAGACTGTAAAATGCACAGTAATGAACTGTGAAACTAGTTGTTTTATGTTTACTACTGTAAACTAGCAATTTTACAGTCAACTACTGTAAAATTAGCAATTTTACAGTTTATTACTGTAAAATTACTGTAAAACTATCTGTATTATACTGTAAAAAAACATCTATTTTTTACATTATACTGTTAAAGCTCTGCTTCCAGTATTATACTGTAAAAGCAACAGTTTATTTTTTGCAATGTATGTTACAGTAATAGCTAGTATATTAAGGTGATGAACTGATTATCCATACTCATTTTTATTTTGTTTTAAAAATAATCTAATGTCTACGGTTATTCTTATAAGTTTAAGTTTTTCCTTTTCTTTTTCTTTTCCTGATAGGATTAAAAGAAACTTTATTTCCTTTAAAACTGTATGACTCATGAAGCTCTGAAATGTATTGGAACATAAATTTTAAAAATTATTTAGTACGCAAGATACTGATCCATTCCATTAGCATATAAATTATACTTTCATAAGCATCTCGTGCTCGTCATATTTCGTAAATTAATAAGAAAAAATGGTCTTTAAATCATTAAATGAACCATTTACGTTGCATTTTAAACTAATTGTTCCCAGATTGTGTTGCTAAACATTTTTGCATCAGAGACTTAATTGCTATGAATCTTTAGTCATTATTTTAATGGATATTTTAAGACTAATTTTACGAAAGGAACCGTACGTTCTTCTCGTAAACATGAAAAGTCCACTAAAAATATAACTTTTCATGTTAGTTTCTGCTTAGAAAGCAATTCTGAAGGAAAATTATAAAATATCATGTACTTTTTCGAATTATTTCTTTCACATTAAAATAAGTAATATTTTTAACTATGCACAAACTTAAACAGGGAATAAACAGATTTAGGAATTTCCTTTGCGTAATTTAAGGTAGTAAGGTTCTGCTTTAGAAGGCTCAAAAAATAGATTTGGGGGTATTTTTTTAGGATTAAAAAAAAAAAAAAGTCTAGTGAACTTTTTTGATTATTTTATTGCATGGCTGAATATGGGGAAAAGAAAATTTTTAGCGAAAAACATTCACATGCAAACGATTTTTATGCACATTCTTGTAACTGCTGTTTTTCAATCGGCAGGGCGGATGGAGCTCGTAATTTTTATCTGAGACAAAAAAAAAAAATTAATTTTCGTATATTTTCCTTCCATCTGAACAAAAAATAACTAAAAAAAATGAAATTTGAGTTTTTTTCACAGGTTTGGAAAAAAAAGGTGCTTTTTGAGAAAAAAATCATTTCAACTTGCTTAACAAGTTGTGAAGAAGTTTTTTCGGGAATGCTTCTAGTTCAAATAATAGAAAAATACATGAAAATTAAAATGGTGTTTTTTTTTTTTTCGTTTTAGATGAAAATTACGAGCTCCATCTGTCCCACTGATTGAAAAATATCAGATTCACGAATGTGCATAAAAATCGTTTGTCATGTGAATATTTTTCTCTAAAAAAGTTTACCCTTTTTTTTTCAGCCGTCTAAAGTAGGAGCCCCTCTTAAGACAAAAATGTATTGTCCCAAAAAAAATTAATTGAGAAACACCGGAAACACATTTTTATCGAAGGTTTTCAAATTTTTTAAAACTTTTTAACTGCCTTTACAGACTGATAGCAAAACCTCGGTGGAATACATAGTAATCGTGGGCTGTATTAATTTCAGAATTATTTCACTCGACTCAAAACTACTTACTGGAAAATTATTTATCTATAATTTTTTAATTCTGAAGCAAATTTTCAATTATATATAAATATCTGCTATTGTCTTTCCAATTTTTTTCTGTAACTATCGTAGTATTTGGATTCACAACGGCTCTCAAGTCGCATTCTTGTCCCTGAGGTCATTATCTTTCTGTTATACATAACTAGATCCACTTTCTAATTTTGATTAACCTTTTGTTCAAATTGTTTTATTTCAGCGTCGTTGAAAAATGAAGCTTTAATCAATTTTCCCCTCTTTTCAGATAACTCTAATCAGTTTTTCCAATTCTTGATAGAAGTATCGTTCTTTTGTAGAAATTTGTGGAAAACTGGAACGTGGTGGATTTAGCTAACGGTATTTTTTTTTTTTTTTTTTTTCAAATTCTGCCGTTGAAATACTAAGCACAAAAATTTAACGGGAAATTTCTGACATCGAGAATTTTTTTATTTAAAAAGAAGTTTCAATTTGAAACATTTTCAAATCGGAAGAACAATAGTGCATAAAAAATAATGATTTGACTTTGTAATAAACAAAGAGATTAAAAACTGCAAAACCCGTGTTTGGGGTTACAAGGAGCTTAATTCAAAATATGTGAGCTTATGGATTGCATACGCAAAATTTGAGCTAATTAACCTTGTATTTATTACTTTTCACATTTCATTCAAAGGTATTTATTCAATTTTGAACTGAATTTTTTTTCTGCTGATGTGCAGCCAGGCCCTTATTGAACTTAAACACTAAACTTACCAGACGTAAACTCTCATAGCATTAAAATAATGACATCTTTATCATAGCTGAAACCACACACGTTTAACTTCCATTTTTCATTGAGAAACTGCAGCCAAAAGAAAAGCAGTTTGTAGAGTGCTCTATATATAAATATTTAATTACAGAAAAAAGATTTATTACATTTGTTAAAGGAACAGATAATCTTATGAATCTTCGAGCACGCTTAACCTACAGTTGGGAGTCATGTTTGTATCTCTGATCTATATTTAATGTCATTTTTCTTCCTTTGTCTCCATCACATCTTATTCGAAAGAAGCTGGTGCTGATATTATTTTCTATCATGTTATGTCATAAAATGTTTCCGATGCGATTGTTATTTTCTATTTTTTAAATATGAACTAAAGAAAAATATTCCAAAAGAAGTCTCAATAAATTAAAACGGTTATTATATTCCGTCATTTCATGCCATAAAATGTTATTCGCTTCATTTCATCCTTTTTTCAATTTACGCTAAATGAAAACATTTCATTCGAGGCGTCAATAATCTAAACTTCTGAAATGAGTGATATTATAACTTAAAATATACGGGAGTAGTTCATTTTGTGCTTACGAATACGTGTAAAAACTATTTATAGTGTGTAAATATTATGAAAAGGAAACCAATGTAACGAAATTTTCCTTGAAATGTAAATCTATAAAAGCGTCATTTCACAACCTTAAGTGACAATAAATAAATATTAGCTCAAATAGTTTTCTGTTGAAGTAAGCTTGAAGTATTTTAGTCTGACGAAAAAAAAAGAGAAAGACAAACTGATTTGGTTCCATTTAGCTTAATATTGCAGATATCATATGTTTGCAAAGTAGTATTTCTCAATAAAACATAGTTTACCGTAAAAAATGAAATTAAGTTTCATGTTTTTGCTTCCTCATTGCATTCTAAAAGCTTCTTAAAAGCTTTGCTTCTTAATTTTTCAGATAGGTACTTTTCTTAATAAAACATATTTTGCTAAAAAAGCAAAAAGCCTGCCGCTTCACTTGTGTGGTACTAAAGCATTTGCTAAGTAAATATGTTTCGGCTTTTTTAAGAGTAGTTCTATAATTTAAATTTAAAAATGTTTTGTTCAAAGAAACAAACCTAGCAGCTTAATGTGCTTGAAATTAGTAATAATTTATAAAATAATCTGCATTGCTTCTTTGCTCTTGTTTCTTAACTCATTACCCGCTGGTGTTGCGTTAACGCAACGGTCATTATAAAAAATCATAAAAAATTCGCTATTTAACTAATTTTTGCACCGATTTCAGTTTTAGGGTAAAGAATAATCATAGAAACATGTTAAGTAAAAAAATTGCTTCAAACATTTTTTTTATGTGTAATAAAAATTGTGGTTCTAACATGTTTCCTTTTTTTTTTTTTTTTTTTGCTCAAATTTGTGATCTTTTTTTTCCATCAAAAAAGTTAGCAAAAAAAAAGTTTGGGTTAATATATGAAATACTCTTAGTCAAGGTCACTTTTATAAAAAAAATCCACTTAGAAATTGATTCTGTGGGGGAGGGAAGGAAAGCAAAAGCGGGTGTTGCGTGAGCGCATCGTCAGCGAAAAAGGGGTAGTCAGACTGCCTGTCGCAACTGCTTTTCCGAAAGTCCTAGGGGTCTAGTCTCTGCACATACGTAAATTTACGTACGTTTATCATGCCGTCAACGTACGCACGCATCGTAACGAACTCTAATAACGTATACTGATAACCCTACGTGCGGTAACTGCGTAGTCTCTGCCCAAATATTCCGAACGTACGTTAACATTCGGCGTGTTTACGAACGTACTGAAAAATATTAAGCCACGCCTTTATTGCGGTCCAAATCAGCCAATCGAAAATTAGCGTTACAATCGGCGCGTATCGTAATCGTTGACTTGGCAATGCTCGGCAGACAACGCTTTTACTTTTGTTTTCCATTGTTTGCATACACACAGACCTTTTCTATTACTTATGAGAAAAGACATTGGGTGTCACTAAAAAATCATTGACAAATATTGGAATTTAGATAAATAACAGCGGGAGTGTATTTTGAATAGTCAAAACAATTGATTTACTGATTTATAAATTATTGTTGTTAACATATATACAGATTAAAGCGTATTGACTTTATGGCATATTATAGAATATTGCATCTGTCACAATTTAAAGCATGATGGTCATTTGACAACAGCCGAATTGAGTTTTTTTAATCGGGTCTTCTTATTTTCAAAGGCAACAAAATTATGTAAAAACAGGAAGATATTGCAGCTTCACAAAAAAAAAAAAAAGTAATACTGTTCCTGAATTTGCCGACTTGTCATTTCGAGCTTGCCGAATGAAGAAAACTCTCATGACCTCCCTTCGGGGCTCCTGAATATGTATAACACTATAATATTTTTCAGAATCTAATTTAAAATATTTTTGTGCTGGATATGGAATTAAAAACAAGTACTACAGGCCCTAATTAACACAATTGCCAGGGCTTGATTATGGCACAGGCCATCTAGGCCAGGGACTGGAGTCTCATCTTCTCAACGGGCCGCTAATTTTTTAAAAACTGATGCACAGCATTGAAGAATTATGTATTTTTAAGAAAAAAAAAATAATGATTCATAAATTGAAGAATAAAAACAATCTCTTTTGATACTTAATTAGCACTTCTCTTATTTAGTTCATTTTATGTTAAGTAAAAAAGATTTCTTTCTTGAGAATTAGCTTTAAAACTCTTGAGCTAAAATGGTTATAAAAAACAGTATCAGGGCTAGACATAATGCATACAGTGCAACTGCAAAGGGCCTTGCAGAGCTCCATACAATGATCCCTAAAAATTGCCCCCCTCAGGGGTGCCCACAGGGAGGATTATGGCGCAAGTTGCGCCAACAAAATTTTAGGGGGGGGATTTTTTAAAACTGATTTATTTATTTAAATTATTTATTACTTTAGTTTTTTTATTTAAATTATTTTTTTCGTGTGTGTGTGGGTGTGCTTGAAATGTGTGGAAGAGAAAAAAAGCGATTATATTCTGCGCATAATTTGTACTTTTAAAAAGTTAATACATGAAAAAATAAGAGTTATAATTTAAAAAATAAATAAATAATATTAGAAAAAAGAAATAAAAAAGAGTAAAAAAAAATAAAAAGCACAAGAGGGTTGTGAATTTTTTTTTGGGGGGGGGGGGATTCGCGCCATTGAGCTTGGGGGGGATGGGTAAATACTTTCTTCATTATTTTGCAAACAAAACATCATTTTTAATGCATTACGTCCATTTATAGAGTATTATTTAATTATCCCCCCCTTGTATCGCCACTGCGAACAAGATTTTTTTTTGGTGACTTGAAAAGGCAGAGCACAGAAGGGGGCCTCTAAAGTATTGTCAGCCTTGGGCCTAAATTTTTAATTGACAGTGTCATTTATTTATTTATTTATTTTTTGTGAGAAAATCTTTCCTCGAAATATTGTCGTTACAAATCAAATTAAAGCGCATATAATTGTTATTAAAATGAGCTAATGTGCAACTCTGTACCTCTCATAGAACTTCGGTTATAAAATTTACAACACTGCCAGCAAGAAAAACGAATGTTTTTTTAACGAATTTCAGAAATTAATTACTGATTAATTATGAATAATAGATTTTTTAATATGAAAAAATAGACGTGAGGCCGCCCTGGACTTTTGAAACTGCCCCCCCCCCCTTTGAGGTGTTGAATTTCAGAGTTGTAAAAAAAAAACTTTTTTGTTTACTTGACATAAAATGTATTTTCAAGGTAAACCGTGCAAAGCCCGGCCACACAGCGTTATTAACAAATAACAGTATTTAATTCAATTAATTGATGTAATTCTCGCGGCCGATCCGCCCTGCTGTCTATAAAAAAAAAAGTCTTCATTTTGCATGAAAAAAGTGCACCCCCCCCCCCCCCAATCGTGCCGCCCTGGGCTATTGCCCATTAAGCCCATACGTAAATACGGCACTGTTCAAGGGTAGGATTCCCGAAAGTTACATAAAAATCCGAAACGGCCAGGTCGAGATTTCTTTCGTTTTTTGGTTTAATATGGTTGAATAAAAGGAATCTGTGCGAAAAAAATAAACAGCAATTTTCGTAAGGCGCGAACAAGATTTGCTACTACTCTATAAATGGACGCAAAGCATTGAAAATGATGTTTTGTTTGCAAAATAATGAAGAAAGTACGTACCCGCAAGTGAGCTGGTAGTCCTCCGGCGGGAAAGCTATCTTTAATATCTTCCGTGAGGTTAATCGCTAAATTTTTTGTTAACCTGAAAAGTTTTAACAAATCTGCGATCTGAAAGCTCGAAAGCATTGAATTGGTCTTTAAACACCATTTCTTTCTATCGTTTCCAATATTTCAACGTCTTTTAGTTGCTAATCCAACGCAGCAAACGCGGCATCCATCTTGATTTTTAAGTACGCAAAATGGTTTTCCGCCAGAAAGAAGACAGCGTAAATTTTCCGTATGTTTACATTATAGGGTACGTATTTTGCGTGCGGAAAAAAAGGGCAGAGACTAGCGGGTCTCGCTACATACGTTAAAATGACGTCACGGATTGGTTTTGAATGCGGAGAATTTTTACGTATATTGGGCAGTGACTAGACCCCCTAGATTTCACGTCTATTATATGCGTTTTGACTGTGCAAGCTTCTTCTTTCGTCTCCGCCTTTTGAAATGTCCAGAACAAGATATCTTACTTTAAGAAGTATTCGAACAGGTTTTTGAAAAAAAAAAAACTCTGATGATGATGATGATTTGATGTTCTACTTATGGTAAAATTGAGCCTGTAAAGATCGTTTCTCGGAACTCCAGAATTCAGAAGAAAAAGGTTTTCTGTTCCTCAGCTTTGTATCATTGAGAAAATAACATGAAAATGGGTAAGTTTGATTTGTGCGATAATTTAGTTTCAAATTATAGAATTAAGAGTCCGAGGGAAAAATTGATGCCAAATATTTTCAAATTATATCGATGTTGCACAAACAAATGCTTGGAAACTTTCAAGACTATCTGACGAAGGAAATAAAGAGTCGCTGTTGTATTTTAGACGAGAGGTTGCACATAATTTTTTACAGCCCCCCCCCCCTCCCTGTAAACTGTAAAATTGCTAGTTTTACAGTTTATTACTGTAAACTAGCAATTTTACAGTTTACTACTGTAAAATTAGCCGTTTTATAGTTTATTGCTGTAAAATTACTGTAAAATTAGTTGTATTGTATTGTAAAAACAACATTCATTTTTAACAGTCTGGTCCTCGGCTGGTGAAGCAGATGGTGGTGGCCATGCCCTACACACGCGAACAAACACACGCACCTGTCGCAAATCAGCATTGTGAAAAACATAATTTGAATTGAGATATGTCAAAACTCTCTTTTTTTTTTTTTTTTTGCTGAAAAAATAAATAAACAATTTTTTTAAAAAACTTAAGTTGCTACAGTGCAGTGCAAAAGCTTAAGCACAATCCAAACATATTATTAGATAGAAAACTATTCAACGAAATTCTTTCAAATTTCTACTGTACGTGGATAGTATGATTCTAAATATATGTCTGAAGTTTTGAAAAATATAACTAACACGAAAATCAGATATTACGAAATCCATTTTTTTATGTCGCAAAATTTATGCTCAAATCAGACTTTATGCAAATATTTTTTGAAGTGTGATAGATGGAATAATGGTGGTACTTTTTCCTTAAATTATAAAGTACAGAGATCGCTCAATGAATGATGAAAATCCTAAAACCACTATATTTCTCGTGAAAAAGATAAGAAAGTTTGGAAGCTAAAAATTGAAAGTGAATCCACTTTACAAACTTCTCTTTTAAATCGGTTCAAATGTGGTAGTGCATAATGTTTTATTGCGTGGAGATCAACTCAGACATAATCATCGCTGAAAAAGGAATAAAAAAACTATTTTTGATGGTGAACGAGCTAAAAGAACGGCTTGAACTGACAATTTGTCTGCTAACTAGTAAAACTTCTACTTGGATTTAAAAAAAAACACGTGACAGCATAAAAAGACAAACAATCAAATGAAGATTAATCAAAAAACGGAAATTTATACATGAGCCTAATCGGGAACAGTATCCAAAATAAGCAAGATTTTAGTGGGGAAAACAGCACACGTATTATCGTGAAAAAGATGAGTTTTATTTTATATGATGTAATTAAATCATCTGTTTTGTTAATCGCAACAACGTTCTTTGGAAAATAACAATTTTATATGAACACATGTTTTTAGTTTTTTTCTAATGTGCAACTTTTTTTTCTAATAAAAATGTTTTTAAAACACATATCTAATTAATTTATTTAAAAAAATCTGAATTTTATATACAGTCATCTCTTGCTATTCTTTATTACTCGAACAGTATCGCATAAGCAAATATTTTTCGTTACTCTCATAAGAGTTTTTGACTGTGGATTTTACAAAAAAAGCATCTTTTGTTTAAAAAAATCCATTCGCTATTTCTTACACAAATCTTAGACAAAGCCCATCTGCACCGTTGACTATACCGTGTGCAGTATTCATAGGCATTATTTTCTTGTGAAAAATGACAATTCTTTCTATAACACAGCGAGAACTGTCATTTAAATAAGAAGACCAGGGAAGAGGGGCTACGGGTGAGCGCAATCTCGAAAAGTTAAATTCGTGAAATGCTGCAAAGTTATGAAGTTTCCCTGATTCGTACAAAAGAATGAGAGAGCTACTGTCAGGAATTCAAGAAACTGATTATGCGTAATCTGAGGAATGGGAAAATTGATTTTAGCTTAACTTTTCGTTTCTACTAAAGTAAAATAAATTTGATAAGAGATTAACGAAAATTGGGGAACGAAATCAGGTATGAATAAGAACGGAAAAGATTAGATAGGTGAGAGGGACTAAATTTCAGGAAGCTATTTTCGATTAAAATGTAGATCAATATATCGAGAAAGGCGTAGTACCAAACATATGACCAGTTTCTTCATTTTAATTGACAGTAACAACTTCTTTGAACCTGGTGTTTTTGCATTTGCTTTCATTTTAATCTTAAATTTTGAAACTGAAGTAGAGAACAGCTTTGCATTAAAATAAAACTTTTTAATGTACAAATTATATGACTTTACTATTTGTCCTGAAGGGTTTCTTGGCGAGCAAACAAATGATAATGCATTTTGTTATACTATTTAATTACAATTTATTTTTGTTTTTGAATGAATATAATTCACTTAGGTTTGGTTCGGGTAAGTGGATCCCCAAGTAGCATCAACTCATCGGATTTTTCTCGGCCGATCAACAAACTCCTCGTAAACTGATCCTGTAACGCACGATGACATCGTTCCGATCAGTATCCGAGCACGGTTTTCGATGAGCTACTTTTCATCGGAAAGCGATATCCTTCCGATCAACTTTCCCGATGAAAATAAGATGAGCTATATTCCATCGGAAAACGATATCGTTCCCATCAAGTTTCCCGATGAAATTCCTCGGCACGGGACTGTTCTGCTCGTAAATTGCTCCAAATCTCATCGTATTCTCTTTGGATTTTGCTGCTCGGATTCTGCTCGGCCGATGAGACATATTGGATCATCGGCCGATGAGAATTTCATCGGGTTTCGATGAATGGTCGATCATCGGCCGATGAGATGATGCTGCTAGGGTCACCCCCTTAAAACAGAAATACCCATACAGTTTTTACTTTTTTGCCCTGATCATGTCACATTTCATCACATTGTTTGAATTAGCAATAATTTGGGATTCATGGAATTTGTTTCTAGGTCACAGAGCTTATGTGAAAAAAAATTCTTTTTTTTTTTTTTTCTACGAGTTCACTAGTTCAAACAACAATTTTCAAAGGAATGCTTCAAGTTTTATTCAAATAAATGACGGGTGATCCACTTAACCCTTCCGGGGAGGGGGGTAGTGAGTCACCCATGTCTTTTTTTAAAGAATATAGTCGTTTAAAATATTGAAAGCATTGATTTGGGAAATAATGGCGAATTTGCATTAATTAATAATGTGTCCAAGATAAAATAAGTCACTAAGTTTAATATTTTGTTTTAACACTTGTTTATAAGGTTTCAAAAACGAACTCTCGTAAAAAGGGGTGCCCAAACAAACCCTAAATTAAATATGTAAATAACTCACGTTATTGCTTTTTAATGGTTTTCCAAGCAATGCAATTTTCATTCATTATAAATTAAACCATTAATTTACTTCCTTTTTCAAAATCAAATCAGAAGTAATAATTCAGCTCTGAAAAAACACAAGCTATATTTTATTATTCACAATTAATAACGCATTTCTATTCATTGAAAAATTTGCATTCATTGCTCACTTCAGTAAATTTTCGAAACCAGTTATCAAGATGAAATAACATATTAGAGAAGCTTTCATTGCAAAAGAAATATTTGCCATAAAGGGAAACTCAAATGGCAGTTGTGAACTTAATTCAAAAGCTGTTACATTCTTTCTCGTTTCATTGTACATTTCTATTTTCTTTCTAGTAAATAGAAAAAAATCTTTAAGGAAGATTGGCATTAGTTTAGAAAATAGCGAACGTATTATTTTTTTAAGAAAATTTTAAATTATGTAGGTTAGGAGAAAAAATTGGAGCGTAAAATTGCTTTTTCTTTTGCTCGTCTTTTGAGAATTATATCAATTTTATTCGATGTGCTGTTTTCTTTCTCGATGTCGTTACGAAAAATGTTTTCAACATTTTCTTTATTTTTATTTGCAGAAAAGAAACATGTTTTAATTTATTGAATTATGGTTTGATCGGTAATTTACTAATGCAAAAAGTCATTTCTATGGCAGATACACATCACAGAAAAATCAAAAATAAACTTTATCAGCTCTTGCATCAATATGAATATAAAGCAGCGTTTCTCAATCTTTTAATTAGCGACCCAGTTTATGATATTAATTTTCATTCCCCCCTCCCTCTTTCATTTAACATAAATAATAACGTATTGTGGGTATTTTGCGGCTAAAGCTAGACTGCGACCTCAACTAAACATCAGGCATTAAAGCTGGAAATTTTATGTTTTTAACGAAAATTAAATTTCCCCAGTTTTAAATAAATAGAAATATTTTTATTAAATATATAGTTTGACCTTACTGAAGCACGCGATTTTCACGAAAGAGAGAAAAATATTTTTCAGATGCAGAGGTTTTTCCTGGGAATTACTGCAAGCAGGAACTTAGAATTCAGAAGGAATGTGCGAGTAATACGACTGTCCCATACCTGCCATATTTACGCCAATAGCTCGAAGATTCATTTAACTCTGCCTCATATGCAATGAATGCAAAACGGTTTTCCGGGGCAAAGTTCGCAATCGCTTAATAATCTCGTATATAGGCGTGTGTTGAGAAAAATTTATATTCTTGGCGCTGAACTGTTGTAAATTTGCTTATGGGAGCTTACAAGTATGGTTAAAATATTGGTGCTAAAATTTTTACCTCTATTTTTACCCAATATGAATAGGTATTTTTCCTGTCCATAAGCATGAAAAGAAGTAAGGCTAAGCTTTTGACAAAATTATGTACTAAAATTTTCCTGCGTTCGGCGGTTTTAATTAATTAACCGTATTTCAAACGTCTATTAAAACTAAAATGAAAGTGTCTGTATTGTTTCTTCGACACAAAAAAAACTTTAGGTATATTCCTTCTTTGAAAGTGTTTTCTTCTTGTAAGTTTTATATGATATGCTTCAGTAAACGTAGGATTTTTCTATCGGTTACTCATAGTTTACAGAGCCACCTATCTGGCAGCATAATAACGATGTTATTAACATACACTTGATTCCAGTCAGAAATAGTTATCTCTAAATATCAAGATAGGCTAATTAGCAAGCCGTGTTCAAAAAATTTTATAACATTGAAATAATATTATAATTTAACTAATTTATTTATGAATTAACAAATAAGTGAATAAATTAGCGAAGGAACGAATGAATGAGAAAATAAATAAATAAATGTAACTGAAGTAATTAATTAATATTTTTTTAATGATTTTATAAATACTAATGAATACAGAAAAGCAAACTATTTCATTTTTCTCCATTGACTTTGCCCGGCATGCCATTGATAAATTGTACTAAACATTTAAGCTCAAAACATGCTAAATATTAAATAAGTGAATACTGCGCTGAGCATAAGAGGGTCTCGTGCAATATTTGAAATGTTTTTAACGATAATTATATTATTTCAGGAACAGAAAAATTATTTGTTGTACAAAAAATAATAAATTAATGATTTATTTTAATTTATTGTTTCTTTATATATATATATATATATATATATATATATATATATATATATATATATATATATATATATATATATATTGAAGATAAATATATAGGGTAAACCGGGGCACGTTTACGCAGTGATCTTTTTTTGAAACGTGTTATAGTTGATGTGTGACCAGTTGTGACAGATTGATGCTGGTCCCCAACAAGTAATCTCACAAGTTTTTTCAGCTTCCGTCGAGCTTTAGTGTAGTATCTGGGGATGCTTAACTGTTTTCGGCTAACTTGAGTAAATTTTGTGTTTAACTTATTAACGCTTATTGTAAACTAAGAATGCTTATATAAAAATAAACAAATATGTGAATAATAGCAGAACTTTATCCTTGTTTGAGAACAGTATTCGTATGAACAAAATTTCTTTACACGTTAAAAATAAATCTGAAAAAGGCGACGGGGCACGCTTACGCGTGTTCTTATCGCATAAAAGTGCTATTAAAGTTTTTTGCTCCGTACTGTGACAAACTTTTTTGGTATTTTCAGACTATTTTGTGTTACAAATCATCACACATTTAAGGTTCAATTGAGTAAGAGATTCGTTTCTAGTAGGTTACAATCATAGTTATGTCTCCATGTCTATTCGGTTTTAATTTTAAAGACCATTCTGCCCATTATAACTATTCTTTATTCTATAGATAGTAAGACATTATGTTCAAGAAACTTACGTAACTAAGTTAGATGTAAAAATAATGAAAAATGTCGCTCTGTAAGTGAGACTGTGAGACTGTGTAAACGTGCCCCGAGTACGGGGCACGGTTACACAACAGACATTGACCTAAATATTTTTTTAACGCTTAAGTACTCAAACAGGGAAAAAAATAAATGCACAAACTTCAACTTTATTAACTGTTTTGTAAAACCATAAAAACTAAAATGTCCAAAATTGAAACATAAAAATTAGAAAATTCATTGAAAAAAAAAATCCGCGTAAACATGCCCCGGTCTACGAGGTGCGCGGTGCTTGTGTTCATTCATGAAACACAAGCATATATATCTCGAGATTTGAGGTTATTATTTTTCATTGAATGGCAGCAGTTAAATGTATACAAAAAGCGAATGAAACTTGCAGAAAATTTGATTTAATTCAATTAGTTTGTGCACGTTTTTTCAACCTTCGCGTGACTTCTAATGGAACTGAAAATTTTATTAGAAATGTTCGGAAGGGCTATTGAAGTCTCTTTCCAGACAGAAGAAAGCAGACCTACTGTTTGATCTTCTTAGGTAAAACCTTCCACGTATCTGCGCATCCGTCAGGTCTTCTCTGATCTTATCAAAATGGGGATTAAAGGATAGTTAGTAATAGATTAAAAAATAAGCAAAGGCCTTTTGAACTGCATTACATAAAGTAAAATAATGTAACTTTGAAAAGTACTAAGTTCAGTCGAAAAAGTTAAAGAGACAATGCAAAAAAGCAAATGCACGCTTTAAATTGAAACTTTCACGAGGCGCCCATCTTTAAAATAATAGGCCAAATAAATAGAAAGGCATTAAAAAAATTTAAAAGTTTCATTAAAATGTAAACTAATTCTGCAGATCCATTATTCTGCAACTCTATATTCTCCAACTTTTCCAGGCCAAAAACTTGCCAAACTTCTGACACAGAGCAAAATATTTGTCGATTTTGCTACAAAATATTTTTTTTATCTCCGAAACAATGACATTAAAGAGCAGATGTTCTGCTCGAGTTTGGCTAGCATTTTGTAATCAAAAGTAAAATATTGCATTAGAATAATATTTTAACAATTATTTTGCCCTGCAAAGTGCTTTTTAATTTTATTTGATGATAACAATATAGTGCATGCAAAATAAATTAATATGTCAATCCAATTTCAACTATAAAGTTCATTTTTTTTGCTTTAGGTACTGCAATGTTGTAAATAACTTTACATTTTTTCTCTTTTTTAGTAATATAAGTTACCATAACCATTTCACTTTGCCCCAATTTCTTCTATATAAATGCAAGTACATTTATCAGACATGAAGAGCTTTGGAAGATGAAAATAATACGTGACATTTTTGAAGAAATGGAGATTTTTGTTTGAAGGAACATGTTATCTGCTTTTAGCGTAGAATGTTTTCCTTTTTCTCTAGTCTTTCAAGTAAAGTTAGTTTCAGTAATTCTATAACACCTGTCTAAAGAAGTCAAAATAGAAAACAAAATAAAATCGCAAGGATTCGAAAAATTTGCAATCTCGAATAAGAGAATTGTTGAATGTGAGAATAAGAGACATAAAAGTTAGTTATTCAAAGCTGATCAGTTTTTTTCTGAATATATTTATGTATATATCTGTGGCTTGGTTCTAAAAGGGCCTGAGTCAAAAATGTTAGTTTCGAGACAAAGGCGATGAAAGATATTTGAGATTTTTTAGAATGCTATGACTTTCTTATATTAAGATTCCCATTATTATTTTTTGGTATTTGTTTATTGTTAGTGTAAAGAAACATTATTTTATCATATGAAATTTTTTGACCTGTTACTATTTTATGTAAATATTATGACATTGGCCCTTTTTGGATTTAAAGCTACTGCAACAATACAACCAATTTTAGTTTGATATTAGACATTGGCCTTTGTACAATTAGAGTTTTACTAAATTGTGAACTTTTAATGTAAATAACACAGAATGTGAAAAAAAATTGACGTTGGCCCTTTTAGAACCTAGCCACAGATATAATCATCGTTCATGAGATATGTCATATAAAATATGTAAGTAGACAGGTAAGAATGATAATGGTGAATTCAACAGTTTTACAGTTTAAGTGAATAACCGATTAGGTTTAATCTTAAGTTCTCCTATTTAATGTACCAATTGCACAAAAAATAAACAAATCTATTGGCACTAAGAAGCAAACAAAATTTATTACCTTAACTGTGTAGTTTAGTTGAAAATGGTAGTGTTGAAATGTATTTTCTATGCCTCTGTTTGCACCAGCAGCAGAAATTTAACTCTAATTTTTAAACCATAACACTCTTTGCAAGCATTTGACTTTCTTTCAGTAAACATTTCGTAAATATAGAATGGCAGTGGTGTAATCCTCTTTGAGTTATTTCAAAACAAGTTACAAGTAAAATTAGATAAAATTTGATTCATAAGTGAAGGGCTTGGGAGATGAAGGGGTTAATCACAAAGCAGAAATTGCGAGTAATTAAAGTTCAAAGTTTTATTGTTGTAGTTGTTGCAACTTTTTTGTTTACCGGATTTGTCATTAGTGTGCGTATGAAATTGGTCTATTAAATATCTACTGTTTGATGTACCAAGTTTTTTTGCTTACCTGTACCCATTGTATTAGTGTGTACCATTTACCATCCTTACCATTGTATAGAGTTCATTTTCTAAAATGTAACTTAGCCCCTTCATCCTCCAAGTCCTTCAACTACAAAAAGAAACCTATCCTTAGATAAAAGTTGATTCATAACTACAAAAAGAAACCTATCCTTAGATAAAAGTTGATTCATAACTACAAAAAGAAACCTATCCTTAGATAAAAGTTGATTCATAACTACAAAAAGAAATCTATCCTTAGATAAAAGTTTATTCATAACTACAAAAAGAAAATTAATTATTTCCAAACATTCAATAGAAGTTTGGTTAGCGTCCGTCACAGTATCACTGATGAGTTCCTGCAGATTTTGCAATGTTTTTACTTTTGGGGAGCATAGAATTTGTAAAATTTTTGTATAGAGATTGTTGCTTCACTAGTTTTTATCTGAGTGCCATTTTTTTCTCACGGATTTAAGCTACAAATAGCGAGTGAACCACGAACTACTAAAAATATATTAATGATAATTTTGACTGTGTATAAAATAGTTATAAGACAGTGCACATGTCATGCTTTGATGCTAAACTATGTTCGAAAACGAATTTTGATTGTTTTTTCTTCTTCTTTTTTTTTTTTTGTCCGCGTATTCATTGTAATTATGAAATATTTTTTTTCTTGCAATGTATTTCTTTACCATCGCACTATGAAGTCTGACGATTGAATCATTTCTATAGCTGTCTTAATATTTGTGATCTACTTTAGCACTTTGAAAAATAACTTTCAAATATAATGCTCAAAGAAGTACTTTTAATCGCTAACTTTTCTTGTTTTTCGTTTGAAACTACACATTTCATCAGATAATTTTCACAGAAAATCAATTAATACTACTAATTACAGATATTGTTTGCATTCGATATATTGAATTATATTATTTACTTTAACTGTATTATATTTTTCCTCGCACACTGCTTTGGTTTGAGATTTTCATGTCAGGATTATTCTTTAAAAAAAAAAACTGTTTCCATATACGAATAACTTTCGTAAACCATTGTGTTTCGGAAAAAAAAAAATATATATATATATATATATATATATATATATATATATATATATATATATATATATATATATATATATATATATATATATATATATATATATATTACATATATATGCATAAAAATAGTTTATTTATATTTTAGGGATAGAAAATAATCCTTTATATGTTTTAAATGCATGAAATTCATTTTGAATTGGAGAAACACACAGATAATAGTGAACTTTTAGGGAAATCTATCACATTTTGATTTTTAGCAGTTAAAATGGTTGACATTTTGAATTACTTTTTTTTTTTTAAATCAAATACAATGTTTAAAAAGTTACAATAGGTTTTTTCATTCCCATTTTACACGATGCTAATCTCTATTTAAAATGCAGAGCATGAATGCAAGCTAGAATAAATTTTTAAAACTATTTCCGACTTTACAATGAGCGAAAATTGCTTGTAGGCGTTAAAGATATATTTACAAGCTATGTGCTTATTTCTTTCCGAAAAGTCTAGAGATAATATGCAATACTGTTAAGTATTTTTTCTTAGTTTATAAAAAGCCACTTTAAAACAAACTGAGCCGTGCTATGGAAGCTTAAATTAAATATGAATACTTTCTACAAAGTTTAAAGACTTCTTTGACCTTTTAATTAAAAGTAATGCCATTTTTGCATCAAAACCCTTGGCTTTTCATTTTAAGCCTTGAATTTTACTAATAAGCTTCTTAATACTTTCAAAGAAATATTTTTTAATTACCAAGAGCCTTTCGGCATCAGTAAAAATTTATCTAATGCATAAAATATATTACACCGTTAAAACCGTCAGATCAATGTTCGTCTTGTTATAGATCCTTTTGAATTTAGTGGTAAATCCTTTTGCTCAAAAACGTGTTTTTTCCCCTGGAATACGAAGCATATTTTTAGTTATTGATACTTATTCTTAGGTGATTTTCTCAGCTAAAATATGTACCAAAAATAATCTGAATTTTTACTTTCCGATCTTTTTTTTTTAATGGAATTTCAAATTCTTACTTCTGTTTTCATTTTTTAATGATATTGAGTGTGTTATTGTTCATTTTCAGCGGTTAAAGATTTTTTTACATTCAATGTCATCGTTATTAGTTATAATTTAAATGTATGTGTGAGTGCTATTGATTTTTTTAGTATCAAATAAACATTAATATCGAGTTTTATCTATTTTTTTAGATTATCCGTGGTTGCCACCCTATTCCGTGGGTAACCAGAAGTTCACTGTGTTTATGTTCATCCTAACTATCTCATATTTCGTGTACGTCTTATTATCTTATCAATTCAATCGTTAGCAATTTGATATTTACATAAGGCTCTAAACCAATACAGTAATGTTTACATAAATTAATTTCCTATCATAAACATTAAGGGTGAGGAATAACCATATTAATGCAATGTTCTAGAACAGCGGTAGGCAATAGGGTGGGTCGAAAAAAAATAATTATTTTTTTTCGAAACGCTATACCGCGGAAAACTTGCCTCTAGGGTAGGTAAGTAAAATGCAGATTAAACAGAGGAAAAATATTGAGTCCCCAACTAGCGCATTGTACTTGAAATTTCGATTTTTTTCGAAAATTAAGTTATTTTCCAAATTTTTTTGCAATACTAAGTCAATAATATTTTATTCCGCTACAGTGAAAATCCTTTACTAAAATGGTTGAAAAACACATAAAGAATGTTAACTGGTCAAAATCGTTTAATTTGCGGTGGCGCAAAAGACTCAAAAATCGGTAAATTATTGCGTTTCATGCTCGCAGCAATTCTAGTCGGCCTCGTTGCCCGGTGAATGACAGTCATTACTGTTCAATGTATCAAGCTTTTCAACGCATTTCCCACATGGAAATTAGTTCGTCCGAGGAATTTGAAAATAAATTGATAAAAACTGGGCATAAAGATTCTGAATAGCACGCTCGAACTAAGTTACCTTGGCAGATGCGCATGATATTGAAAAATACTGCATTGACCTGTGATCGCTCCAGAATTTCGAGCAGAGCAACGGCTGTTGAAGCTTCAAGTATGATGAATGTTAACCGGTTAAAATCATTCAATTTGCGGTAGAGCAAAAGACTCAGAAATCGGTAAATTATTGCATTTAAGGTACATACTAGAACCTTAAAGGAATATGTAGTAAATTATTCTGAGCTCTGTGTGTTAAAAGATAACTACTTTTTTAGTTTACACTACAGTTTATTGTAATGAAGTAAGCATAGAAAAGGTACTAAAAGAGCACATTAATCTTGTCTTTTTATTACAGTAACATATTTACTGCATTGCAAAAGTCTCACTATTTTTGTGTGTTTAAGTCGAAGCTGTACTTGCTGCAAAACTTTGGCATTGAATCTTTTGATTAAAAGGGTAGATCTTATTAAACCATCTCGGTTCTTCCGAAGACGATTTTTTTAGCTGTTTTGTGTTAAATAAGAACTTACCCATCTGTCACCAGTTTCACCAGCAGTGATTTTAGCCCACGATTAATCATCAGAAACTCTTCGGAAAAAATGGAAGTGGTGTAAGTGTAATAGTGATCCGATTAATTATTTCTGTGCAGTTCGTTGCCTGAAGGCTAATTTTTAAGACCGAAAATACCTTATTGATTCTGGTTTGCGGGATTATTTTCTAGTTTTTATAATTTTCTGAAACCTAACTTACTGATGTATTTTCCTGCATCCACTATCATCCTAAGAAGCAAGTGCTCTGGATGGGCAAACAATGCATTTCTTTAAATCACAGGATCAACTACTCTAATCAAATTCTCCCATAGCAATCTTATGGATTTGATTTGCTTCAAAAATATGTGTAGGACCATCTGTTATGTACTGGCTTTTTTTTTTAATTTGAGCCATACAAACATGTATGATTGAGAATAAAAACATACTAACAGTTTGTGATTATCTGAAGGGGTTTCCGCACTTACATATAGTCTCAAAACTGTTAGCTGTTGTCATCCATCGTGAGTGGGAACGAGGACCTGGTTCGCGAGCAGTAAAGTCCACAGTGCAGCTGCCTGACTTTATAACAGAACTTATGCACACAGGTATTGTTGCTCTTTGTTTACAAATTGGAATCAATGCCTGGTACTTCAAAATCCAGTATTGGAAGTTTTTTGCACTTATGAAGATGGATACTAATTAGCTACTAAATGATTTTAGCATAGTCGTTTCACATTTTAAGGCTTGGAACAAATGCTCTACAAAGACAACTCGTTAAAGTGCAAAGGCAAACTCCCCACTGTAGAGGTGTTTTGTTGTTCTATAAAACACATAAATATTTTCTCCAACCCTGGTTAGTAACTGTGCCGTAACTTTTATACATCTAGTTCGTCTAAGGAAAAACGACACTCAGTCAGATTAGAGATAATGCTATCAGCAATGTTCTGAGCAGTTTCACTTAATGGTGTAACGTGACCAACAAACACACAGATCCATGTTTTTTAATTAAAGAATAATGTTACTGTTTTATGTATGGTTGGGGTTTTAAGTGTTTTTGGTTAATGTTCTGAATTACAAGGGCGTTATTCGTCCTTCCATCAAAAAAAGTCCTTAGAGCGGACTGCGTTCTTCAATGCATTGGTTTTAAAGTTCACTACGTTATGCTTTTTTCCCTTCTAATTTTACTTTTGTTAATAATGTGAGAGTGGCCGTCATTAGTAACGATATTCATATCTTTCATCATACTTGAAGCTTCAACGGCCGTTGTTCTGCTCGAAATTCTGGAGCGATCACAGTTCAATGCAGTATTTTTCAATATTATGCGCATCTGCCGAGGTGACTTAGTTCAAGCGTGCTATTCAGAATCTTTATGCCTAGTTTTTATCAATTTCATTTTCAAATTCCTTGGACGAACTAATTTCCATGTGGGAAATGCATTGAAAAGCTTGATACATTGAACAGTAATGACTGCCATTCACCGGGCAACGAGGCCGACTAGAATTGCTGCGAGCATGAAATGCAATAATTTACCGATTTTTGAGTCTTTTGCGCCAACGCAAATTGAACGATTTTGACCAGTTAACGTTTTTTATGGGTTTTTCAACCATTTTAGTAAAGGATTTTCACTGTAGCGGAATAAAATATTATTGACTTAGTATTGCAAAAAAATTTGGAAAATGACTTAATTTTCAAAAAAAATCGAAATTTCAAGTACAATGCGCTAGCTGGGGACTCAATATTTTTCCTCTGTTTAATCTGCATTTTACTTACCTACCCTAGAGGCAAGTTTTCCACGGTATAGCGTTTCGAAAAAAAATAATTATTTTTTTTCGACCCACCCTAGTAGGCAACCCATCGATCGCGATCGACCGGTCGATTTCGAAGCCATTTTAAGTCGATCGCGGCAATACTTTGAATCTGCTTTTTGTTTAGGTAGAATTGAATACATTAATATCTGGAAAAAAATTAGATTCAACGTCTAAATAAAAAGTTATTTGAAAATTTTCCAAATTTTTTATAGGCAACGCCCTTTTTTATAGTCCCTATTTATCAATTTCGAAGCAAAGAATATGCTCATATCTGAAAATATTTTCATGTATGTTGAAAAAGCGGAGCAAACTTTAGCAGTTTGAAGCAACTTCTTTCTAAAAGACTTTTTTTTTAAATAAGAGGTCATCTACAATTTGAAGCGAGCAGTCCCAACTAAGCCTCGTATGCAACACGCTCGTATAAGTCTATAGTGTGATGCCCTCCTTAGGGTGGGGGGAAAAATAAAAAAAAATTCAGATCAACTTCTAATTGTTGCCAAAAGTTGTCTTTGGTGGTTGTTAGCTTTTGTGCAAATTTTGAGAAAAATCTATTATTATCTGCAGGGTGTGCTGCGATCGCAAAGTTTTACCACAGCTTTTATAGGGATTTTATGGTTAAAATATGAAAAACAATGCCGTTAGCTAATCTCATTGCATTTTTTTTACTCATAAGATATATTCATGCATTCAAAGCATATGAAATAACTCACAAAAATTGTTTTGAATGATATATTTATATTTCAAACATCTTGAAAAGAAACAAAACAGTGAAAAATAGGGATTGTTAGGATAATATTAAGTAAAAATTGATTTTTTTTTTACAAAATGTGACATAAAAATTATGAAACTTCAAACATATGACAACATTAAACAGCATTACTTAAAACTAAATGAAATGTGTTTTTAAAATATGTACAAATGTACAAAACGTACATGATACGAAAATTTTATGTGTCACAGTTTGAGCTTTCACAAAAAATCTTTTTTACTTTCAAAAAAGGTAGTTCCTTTCGAGCCTTTAAACGTGCACGAACGAAACCATCATTCGTTTCTATTCCACTTATGGTCAGTGATGCATCCGTCTCCAGCTTTACGCTAGATTCCACGGATTGAATATGACAAATAAATGTTCACATGTTTCAAAGAAAATGGGGAACATCTCCGGTTTTCACCGAGTAGCTTGTCTTCAGATAGCATCATTATTATAGGAGGTTCTGTTATAAGCACGTTTTCACACTGCCAATTTATCAAATCTGCATAGTCGGAAGAAAAGTTAATCTCAAAAATGATAACAGTATGAATGTCATTACAGAATTGGTGTTTCTTACTCTTAAAATTTGACGAGCAACTAACTGCCGTACATGCCCTCGATCATCATTTAACGTTACCAGCAAAATATTTTCAGTATATACAAAACAAAAGCTATTCTCTGAATAACTGGCTCAATGACATGTAACAGGTCGTCTGGTAAATTGTGCGACTGGTAGAATAACTTACCACAAGTTTCGTGCACCATCCTTGCATGATGAGTTGCACTTAATGAGAAACCAGCAAGGTGCACATTTAACAATGACTGAAACTAGCATTTTTAAGTTTGCTGTCAGATATTCTGTGCCGATGTTCAAGCGCAAATTTGATTGACTGTCATGAGCCATCTAGAATGACTCCAGGAACTAGGTACTGTTTCAGAAAGATGTATGTAGCGGTCGATGTCGATAGTTGGCCTGTTTTGCATATTGCGCTCGCCTATCCCGGTTAAACCACGAAGCTGTGGTAGGTACTGGGGACCCTGGAGTGTGAAATGAAATGAATGAATGCATATTGCGCTCAACTGCATCTTATTTCACTATAGTTAGGGATTCGCAGCCTGGCAACATTCTGCCAATAGAATCGCTGATCCCCGTAGGACCAGTTGTTCATCCGAGTATTCTACTAAGTGGAGAAGAAGCAATTCACTGCCACGAAGCTGTCATATTAACCACTGCAATGGCCTATTAAAAATGTCTCAAGACGTTATATTTAGCCACTTTTTGCTAATAACAGAACCTCCCATAACAATGATGCCATCTGAAGACGAGCTACATGACATGAAAACCGGAGATGTTCCTCATTTTCTTCGAAACATGTGAACATTTACTTGTCATACTCAATCCGTGGAATCTAGCGTCAAGTTGGTGACGGATGCATCACTGACCATAAGTGGAATAGAAACGAAGGATGGTTTCGTTCGTGCACGTTTAAAGGCTCGAAAGGAACTGCCTTTCTTTGAAAATAAAAAAGATTTTTTGTGAAAGCTCAAACTGTGACACATAAAATTTTCGTATCATGTACGTTTTGTACATTTGTACATATTTTAAAAACACATTTCATTTATTTTTAAGTAATGCTGTTTAATGTTGTCATATGTTTGCAGTTTCATAATTTTTATGTCACATTTTGTAAAAAAAATTCAATTTTTACTTAATATTGTCCTAAAAATCACTATTTTTCACTGTTTCGATTCTTTTTAAGATGCTTGAAATGTAAATATATTGTGTAAAATACTTTTTGTGAGTTATTTCATATACTTTGAAGGCATGAATATATCTTATGAGTAAAAAAAATGCAATGAGATTAGCTAACGGCATTGTTTTTCATATTTTAACCTAAAAATCCCTATAAAAAATATGGTAAAACTTTGATCGCAGCGCCCCCTGAAGATATTAACCGATTTTTCTCAAAATTTGAACAAAAGCTAACTATCACCAAAGACAACTTTTGGCGACTATTAGAAGTTGATCTGAAAAAAAAATTATTTTTCGCCCCACCCTGCCCTTCATCCCCCACAGGGGCCTTCCACAAGGCCCTGCCCTTCATCGCGAGCTGACGTCGCATTTCGGGGTCCACTTCCGGATTTCCGAGTTGTCCGACACTTGTCCGTCCACTGCTTCCTAACTATTACTGGGCTGCTGTTACGTTGCACACGAGCGGCTACTTCACGATAAGACAATCCAGCTTCACGAAGGCCGATGATCCTCCGCCGTTTAAACTCCATAAGTTGTTGAAACCTCGCTCTTTTTCGTCGAAGAGGCATAAGCAACGTCTGAGCTAACGTTTATCATAAGCAGATGACCACCTATAACCATACATGCCTTGCTGCAGCCGTCTATTTATTCGGATAAATCCGGCGTTCAGATGGCGCTGCTCAGCGTACGTATGCAACTACGCTGAGTCTAATTCAGATATTAATAATTTCAGAGATAACATTATAAGCATTTGCATATCATACCCTACTTTACATTTGCTGAAAATTTCAGCCCATTCGCGCAACTCCTTCATGGTGTTGCAATTTTCATAAACATGAGTTTATTTAAGAAAGGTTGCTTTTAACCGCGAAACATGTGTTTGGATATTTCTGCAAATTTGTGCGTTTTTATCTTTATTGTATAGCTTCCAGTATTTGTTTGAGTAGATACACAAAAAGAAGATTCAAGAAGTATTTGAAAACTTTCAATTAACTTTAAAAAAAAAAATTCAAAGCTGAGAGAAATGTAACCTTAAAATCCTTTCTTAACTGTTTTTGCAATTCTGATTTTTGGTCTTATTTTTGCAGTATTTTTCTTAGAGAATTCCTACTTCGATTAGGAGTAAGAAATTAATGCAAAAGTATTTCGGCTCTTAGATTCCTCTTAGATACCTGCATTTAAATGCTTCGATTCTCCCCTTTCATCTTTTCCTGGTAAAAGAGGAAAGAAAGATACTAAGGAATTTACCGAGAAACTTTAGATTGAACATGCAGTTAACAAAGAATGTTTCCCATTTCTCCCTTCAAGGGAAAAGTCTTTTTTGGACCAGAATAAGAAAATGAAGATGCAGAATACAACAGAATGTGTTTTTTTTTTTTGGAGCTCTACGTTGTGACATAAAGTATTTTTAGAAATAAATCAGAAGTTTTACCTTTTCTCAGAACTTTTGAATTTGAAAGAAGAAATTTTAACAGAAACTTAAACATAACATGACTGAGCACTAACTCGTTCAAAAATATTGTGGCAATCTTATCTATTTTTCCTTTTTGCGGCAATAATGGACATATAAATGATATTTCTTATTTTTCTGCTTGGGCATTTGTTTCATTATTTGCGAATTACTCAATAAATATAAAGAAGAGTTTTTTTTTTATCAGAATTTTAAAGAAAAATTATTACATTTGTTTAATCCTCTAAATTTTTAAATCAAACTTTTAAAATGTTCCTGAAATTTTAACTTTAAATTATTTTCTATGTAGTTGTGAATCAGTGAAGAAGCAAAACAAAACAAAACATTATTGCTTTCACTGTAGAAATGGAGAGAAAATGATTCAAATACAAACAAATATAAAAATACATATTAATATTATTACTATTTTCGAGAAATTTTGCACTTATAGGCTTTATTGTTCTTACAGAACTTATCTAATCTATAATCAAAAACTTAATTTTCAAGCACATCGAAACAAAATGTAGTACCAAGGGAACTTTTGATAACCCGCTAATCGAAGCATTTGGTTTCGGAAGAAAGGGTTTTCCACAAATATATAATTGTACTTATTTTAGAAACATATATCCAAGAACATAAAAATTTCAGTGCTGTTTTCATAAAAAATTTCCATAACATAAGCACAACAAAACAAACTATTTTTAACGACCCTGCGTAAAAATTGTCCAGTGAATAAACTACTGCTCAGAAATTACGAGACTTGGTGTAGAGTACCTCTGCTGCCAGTATTATACTGTTGCTTTTACAGTATAATACCGCTAATTTTATGGTAATAAACTGTAAAATTGCTAATTTTACAATTTTAAATTGGAACCTCTGTTTTCAGTATTATACTGAGAAAAAAAGCTTTTTTTTTTTTGTAGTGTTAACTTTAGAATACATGTATACTAATTTCGATTCCAGAAGGTCTACTAATGGCCGTCACATTAAACATGTTTTGCAGCAATATTTTTTTCTAACTACCGTAAATGTATGATACACTTGTAAATCGTGAGGAGTCGCTCTCTGGTGGCGAAATTTTGAACTATTGTTTTTATTCGCCCAAATTGAGATTCTCTCAACTTGGAGAGTAGAAAAAATTACTCTTTTAGTAGGGTTGTGAGTACCTGGAACAGCTAGCCAGAAGAGGCTATAATGAGCAAGGGATATGACTGCTTTAAGAGGGCCAATGAGGATTACAAATTGACTAGGACCAGCCTAGCTAGACCAAGGTCAGTTGCTGCTCGTCTCATTTGTATTTGTAATTGAAACTTTTATCCTTTAATTTTGTTCTACAAAGAGCTTCGTTATTTTCTGGTGAGGGGTAATCACTTTAAACTTTAAAGTACAGTTAGTTTTATTATGGCCGCCTTGTACAACTTTCAACTAAGCCTTCAAACTTAGAGGAAAAATAATATAATTGATATGAGAAAGCGCCTGAGTAAACACAATATAAAATGTGATCACCTAATAATAATAGCTCAGTATATCCTAAGTCATCATATTGTGAAAAGTATTAAAACCGGTAACTTGTTTGCTAATCCGAACTCAAATAAAATATTTCCGAAGGGATGAAAGCAAATTATTTGTAGAAATTATTGATTTCCTCTTATTTATTTGTCAGTTACAATAGTATCAGAAGGAAAAGAAACTTCGATCTGACAATTTTTCAATCTGCAACGTCCACTTTCGCCTTAAAGCCCAAAGAAAACTAAAGCTTTTGTTATGATAAAGCGCTTGAGTAAGCACAGAATAGAATCTAATCTGCTCCTAATGCTAGTTTCGTAAAGCATAAGACCTCACCGTTTTGAAAAAATACTCAACTCGTCGACATGCTCATCTGAACTCAAACAATTTTTTGTTTGAATTATTATGTCTCTAAAAGCATGAAGACAAAATATTCATCTGAAATATTTTTCTCGCATTTAGTTGGCAGTAAATTTAACGTTGTGAAAAGCATTTGAGTTAGAAGAAATCTTGAAACAGAATGGTCACCCAAAATTTCTGAATACGTTATGTCGGAGCAAATTTTCTAGAAAACTTTTTAAAAATTCTGCTCTTGAGAAAGGAGAACACAAAAATACCCAGTGCTTTTTAAAATATAGTTTTCTTTCAAATAAAGTAATCTTTCCGTTTAAGCAGATCCGTGATGCATGAAAATTTGTTTCAGAACGCAGCATTATTTTTCCAAAAAAAAAAGAGTAATGTTAAATTTAAATAATATTGAAATTCATATTGCATACATTATTAAACGATTCTCTAAAGTACACAAAATATGGCATTCACTCTTGTAACCATATTTGTGCAGTTTGTTTGAGAAAACTCAACATTCTGCTCTCCCGGTCTTTTTTTTTCGGATAATATTAATAAATAATCGCCTATTTCTCTGTTTCTTAGTTTAATATTCGCAAAAGACTGATACAGTAGAAATAGTAATGAAATAAATATGTTTGTCCCGTTGTTGTAATGCATTAGAATCATTGTTTTAGAGGAATCACAGTAAAATAGAAAATTAATATAATTTCTAATTTCAAACATTAATTATATTTTCGAAAAATAGGTACTACATATGTATACATATAAATAACCGAAGAAGTAATGGACGTTTGAAAATAGGAAACACTGGATTCCTCTCAAATGAAATATGTTTTCATTAACTTTTCTATTGATTTTCCATTCAACAAAAAGCAGTTTTTAATTTCATGTCTTTATGCAAGGGGTGTAGATGCAAAAATGACGTTGTCATTTTTGCATCTACACCCCTTGCATAAACCCTTTGCATAACCCCCCCCTCCTTGCTACACCCTTTGCAAAAATGACGTTGTCAACTTTTGCTTACTTCGGGAAATCGCACAAAACTTCTTCATATTCATACCCTTTGAAAAATATTTTGCATTTTTATATAATTAATTAAATTACAACATAAACTGTTAAGCATACTTAAAACCTCAGGTTAATAGCAGTTTGGTTGTAATTAAGCATCAAAATTTTAAAAATGCTAGTTTTAATGCAAAACTTGGTTTATTGTGAGTTTTGCATCCAATCAACATGGATAATGTTAGTTTTGAACCAAAACTCTTTAAAATTTTAAATACCAACTAGAACCATGAAAAATAAGTTTTATAGTTTTTTCCTTACCTAAATATATTTTTTCAAGCGCATTTTGCAAACAGTTTAACATTTTTTAAATTAAGCAGCAATAATGTAGGTTGTAAGAAATAAGCATGTGACCATAGCTTATTGCGCTAAAATGCAGTAATTTTAAGACAAGTATGTTCACATATTCGTTCCAACTACTCTTCAATCGAATTTATCTTGAAAAAATAATATTTTAATGTCTTAAAGAACATTCGCGTTTTTAACACATTGAAATTGTATTTCGCAAATACATCTATTGTCATTTGGAAACGTTAATCTCCAAAAAAAGGCTCCAACTAATCTCCTTCGTAAGAGTCGAAATGATTTGCATAATTTCATCAAGAAAACTCCAATAAGTAATAAATTTTCCCGAAAAATACGATGAAAATAAATTATGTGATATAAGCGAAACCAATTCTGAATAAATTAGCAAGAAATTCACTGTCGGGAAAAATTATGTCACGAAGCGGTTGTACCATTTTTGAGTAAGTCGAAAAGAAACAGAATGAAGAAAAAAACAATTACAGCTAGTTAATCACAAAACATGTAAGCAGAATTTAAAAAATAAAATAAAAATAAGCACATGTGCAAACAGAAAACAAGAAAGTCTCAAAGAATAGTCTTGTTTCTGACATATTGATACACTAAAAAATGAATGTTGTTTTTACTGTATAATAGAGCTATTTTTATAGTAATAAGCTGTAAAAGTTGCTAATTTTACGGTAATAAACCGTAACATTGCTGCTTTTACAGTACTAAACTAAAATTGCTAATTTTACTGTAATAAACTGTAACATTGCTAATTTAACAGTTTTTTACCGTACTTTTTAAGCTAGAACCTCTGCTGCCAGTAGTATATTGCTGTTTTTACAGTAAAATACAATTAAATTTTACGGCAATAAATTGTAAAATTACTAACTTTACAGGAAGAAACTAAAATTTCTACTTTTACAGTTTATTACTGCGTATTTTACAGCTTTAACCTTCCTCTACTACGGTTGGTCGTATCCAGCCCAAATCAAATTTAAAATTCTGTGTAATTTATTTTTACATCCTATAGTATCATTACTTTACATTAGTATCCAATTTCCAAAAGATAAATAGTTTTTTATGTTAAAAAAAGGCTCAAAAAAGAGTGTCGGATCCGACACAACAGTAGTGTATCTGTTATCTTAAACCACCGTAGTATAGGAGGGTTAAATTGGAATCTCGGCTGCCAGTATTCAACTGTAAAAACAACAGTTCATTTTTTGCAGTGTAGAACATTCATTTCCCACAATAATTGTCTAATCATTATATCTAGTTCATTTTGTAAATATATAATTGATTTGAATGTCAATGTGAACACTGCAGCATAAATAGAGGAAAATATGAAAGCGTCAAACAACAGCGAAACAACACGACTATGGTTTTCCAATCATTATGCCTTGTTCATTTTATAAATATTTAACTGATTTTAATGTTCATATAAGACATTGAAGCAGAAATAGAGGAAAACACTGCATGTCAGAAAAGCTGATTTCTCATTAAAATTATGTTATTCGAAATACAACGTTTATTTTCATATACATTCCCAATACTGCTGCTTCTCGTATTCTATTCAAATTGAATCCTTTATCATGCTACATAATCAATAAATATAACACAGTCTGACATAAATGCAACCGTTGCATTTTTCTTTGTATCAGAGTCATTATTCTGCAATTTAGAAATCTCCAATTTTGGTGTGTAAGCATAACTTTCAATGTCATTTCCATATTTCTTGAATCTAAATTCCTCATTTCACTCAGAGTTTGTAAAAGTATTGAATCTGTACTATTCGGCACGTGGAAGACCTAGATATAGCGTCGAATTCAATATTTCTGATATTTCAATATCGAGACAGCTATTAGAATTCCAGTTCATGTTTCAAACTAAACGCCGAGACTTTTTGAATGCGATAAATGATACGCTTTATAAAATTTCTGCTTATGTTGCTCATTTTTGGATAAGAATTAAATATTTTTAACAGAGCGAACAAGTTCTGAAATGTATATTAATGTATAATTTAAATTATGTTTAAATTTCGTGGGTAATATGTTACTTTAATATTTAAATTATGATTTAGAAAATTGTAAAAAAATACCAAGAGTTTAAAAATTAGCATAGAAATTGTTATCATTATTGTATTATTTTTACAACATTTAAATTTAAAGTTGTACTCTATTATTATCCCTCGAACAGCCACACTGCGTTGGAAGATAAATTTGCTGTTTCAGATTAAAATAGACAAGATCCAAGAGCCACAAAGTTATCAAAGCCATTGCGAAGATTCTGTGCTTGAGCTGTTCTCAGTGTTTCAACAAGGTATGGTATTACCACTAGAAGTTGGCATTTAGCCGCACCTCATTCCATCAGAACAGTCCATTTTAATGAAGGTACTATAGGTAGAGAAAAAATGGAGAATGAAATGGAGAAAATGGGGTGCTTAAAGGGCTCAAAACTAGTCAGTTTTGCCTTCTCGCTAACTGGAAGCAATAATTGCTGCAATTTGCCCCTTTGAATAATGAAAGGTCCAATAAAAGTAAAAACATGTGAAATACGTTTCTTATTCAACTCATTCTTAAGATCTTAAGTATTAATTGTCAAACTGGTGTAGGCGGAGGTTGTACTGTTCGGTCTGCTTTTCCACTTTTCATTTGTTATGTCATCAAAAATTAAATGAGCACTTTGATTTTCAACCATGAGTTTCTTTAAATATTTGTCAGGATTCGAGATTATTTTGAAAATGTTGATTTACGTAACTTTATTTTGATTAATTTCTGAATATAAGTTTGTGAAATGGACCAACTTGCCCCAGGCAAGGTGAATTTTGATTCGTATTACGAAAACTTCTGTTTTAATCTGATGATAAATGTTGTCCAATATTGTAACTAGTTCACTTTTTTTTGTGTTAAAAAAAAAGTTTAAAGATCAATATAACATTTTCAATTAAAACAAATGTTAAATTCACCAACTTCTACCTCCAATCTACATAATCCAGAACCATCCACATGATCTAAGGATAAATATTATAAAATATTGTAGCAAGCAGGGAGGAATTGAGAACTACCAGTAATTTATAAAATAAAAATCTACAGGAATAAGTGGAAAGATCATTTGGAGAGAATGGAAAATATCCGCATTCCAAAGGCAGCCCTGCTATACAAACCGAAGGGTAGAAGATATAGAAGAAGACCGAGAAAGAGGTGGACTGAATGTAGATTCCGGAACAGGTTAGTAGCCTTCCAGCCGTAATGATGGTGATGATGACGTAGCTTGCTTACTTTTTGTGTGTGTGCGTGCGTGTTAAGAATGAAAAAAAAAACGTAAGTTTAATTATTAATATAACATGTAAGATTAAACTAAATATTAAACTGGCCCAACTTCTACTGCAGCTCTATTAATGCCAGTCCCATCTGAATTTTCTCGAAAATCAGCATAACTTGTCTCTTATCAACTTCACTACTGCTTATTACTGGAACATTTCTTTTCTAATTCTTCTCAAAGTTTTCGTTTTTGGGGCCTTCTAAACTTGAACCAACGTGTCTCCGGTTCTTGATCTGAAATAATGTGATCATACTTTTCTCTTAATGACCGACAATAAAGAAATTACAAATTATTGTGAATAAAAGATCTTACTTTAGGAGGGGAATTCCATGTTTTGTTCCATTCTTCATGGAAACTTTATAAAAAAAATTAAGTTTCAGACTTCTGAAAGTTATTCAGCACTGCCTAAAAATAACTTTCTGAAATAAAATATGTTAAATACAACTGTTCCATATGATTTTATTATAAGATTTGTAGAACTATAGGAGCTATTTGTTGGTCATACATAAAAATAAAAATATATTAACAGCATTAAAATTATCGAGAACGGTCCAGCATGCCCTGTAGTTCAACGAACCCCGATTTTTCCTACGTTGTTCTTTATAATGATAACGAGTATTAATTAACTTTGATTAGAAAACAATAAATTAAAAATAAAGTGCATAAGTGTGCTTCCATTCAATGAATTATAGTGAAATAAAGCAAAATTTTGTGGACAATAATCGCATAACTTTTTTTTATGAAACTGGTTACAAAAATGTTCATATCGCTCACCATCATTCAGAAGAACTTTTGAAAAGCTCAAAATGATTCGGAATAATCTCACTGACATTTTTAAAAAATGTAAAATGCTTCCAAAAGTTTTCAAAATGCCCATGTTCTTGAACTTCATGACATAAAGGATTCTTTACATGAAGAAGCTTCTATAACACTCAGAAACATTTCTAGAAATCAGACAGAAGTTTCAAAAATATTCAAAAACGCTTTTTAAAATTATAATCACGATCAAGTAACGTTTATCTTTCTTAATTGTGCGTTTAACGCAAACGTTAAGATTCTAAAAGATTTTTCAAAACTCCTAAATACATATTTGAGTTATATATAGCAAATAGTTGATAAAACTCAGTTGCAAGAAATCAGTCTTTGATGAAGAAATACTGCTAGATGACAACAGCGTCCAAAACCATTAATTGCAATGAATCCTATTTATAGCCCCTGTGGGAAACGCGAAATTAAGTTCTCTGGAGAGAGAGAGAGAAAAATAAAGGCATTTTGGGTCACGTCCATTAACGGTTGCATAACACCTAATGGGTTGTTTACTAGAACTGAAATAAACATGAAAGAATCTGATGAAATATTCAAGGATTTCTTGAGAAAATAAAAAAAAGGAAGGATTTCATGTTTCAAAACTCTAGAAGTTTGTGTCATCTGTGAGTGACAGTTTTAAAGGATATTAACACTAGATTGCCCGAGCAACTCATTTTGACTTCTTGGGCAAAATAGATATTACACATAAATATACTAGAAAGGAAGGAGGAGGGAGAGGTAACAACAAGTATTAATAAATACATTCATATGTTGTATAAAATGTCACAAAAATCCAAGAAATTGTGTTATTATAGACATAATTCTTGAGCCCTAATTGAAATGAAAAATCAGTAAAAATGACTGCTCGGGCAATCTATTGTTAAACTGCAGGGTTTTTTTTCCGGAGAAAGCATTTTGCAACTATTGAATTGTCCAAAAACCTACTAATTAGTTTACAGACATTTCAAATCCTCCATCCAAAAGTCCACAAGAAATAAACAGCTAACCTTCGTGAAGAAATAACACTCCCTCTATCCCAAACAAGTTTCAAAAATCCAGAGCTCGCAGTCTCAAGTCAGACCACCCATATTTTTTAGGGCTCTTCCACCAGTATAACAGAATGATCAGTTTACTTTCAAGAGAATTTATGATTCTTTAGCTAGAAAATTGTTTCATACAGTTACTAGTAGAAGAGCCCCTGAAAAATAGATCTGGATTTTGTTTAAACTAATTAGGCATTGGTTTAAAAAGGGCTCAATTCATTTGCACAGATGTGACATTTTTTCGAAATTTTAAACTATGGTTTACAATTGTGAAGGAACCAAGTCAACAGTTTAAATATTTCGTGGGTCATTCCCAGTTTACTTGCAGATTTCCTTTTTTTTTTCTTTTTTGCTTTTTTTTTTTCTTTTTTTTTTTTTTTTTGTCAGAACTATTACTAAATCTAAATACTTCATTGTTAAGAGATAACTCTCTATGAAGTAATAACTATTATTTTAAATTCAAGCAACTTAATTTTATTAAATTATTTTTCAAAAACGCCGATTACTTGAAAAAACTTCTGTTACCGCTTTGTAACCTCTGTTACCATTGCATGGTAACAGAGGTTACAATTAGGAAAAAAATAATAATAATAAAATTCTGAGAACAGATTTCTTTCATTTCCCTAACAGTATAATTGTAAGATAAAAGTATGAAATCTTTATTAGTCAACATTATCAAAAGTTTTGAAACCATTTTTAAAAGTATTTAAATGTTGGTAACAGAAGTTACAGAGGGAAAACACGAGCATCTCAAAAAATATTTGAAAAATACACTAAAGCTGATGAATCTAACTTGCCGAAATGATGACTGAGGCTTCTTGTTCACTTACTAACTGTGTTTTAGAAAGGTAGAGACATCTTTTAGTGAGTTAATCATACCATTTTACTTGGCTATAGAAGTTACGTAACAGATATTATAAAAATTCCGGAGAAACTTTTTTTTTTTTTTTTTTATGAAAAAAAATTAAAAAAATTGTTTGATAAATTGAAGACCCATTGTACTTAAAACATTATTTCTCACTAGTAAAAACAAGTTTATATCATTGTAAAAAAATTATATTGCTACAGAAGCTGCAAATATCAGAGAAATTTGATTCCGGACAGCCATAAAAGGCTGTTATCACTTTTTAAATTATTTTTTTCTCCCATTTTTCTTTTATCTAAATAAAATGTTTTTTTTTTCTGAGAAAATAAGTTATATTAAAGATTCGAAACTCATTGAGTCAAAACACGTACTATTAAACAAAAAATCAATAATTTTCTGGACATCAAATCTGCGAGTAAACGTGGAAATGACCCAAGTGGAAAAATATTCAGCTACAGCTACTAATTTAGGACACCATTTTCGACCAAAATGTTGCGACAAATTTGAGACGGAGGCAGTAAATATAAAAATCAACATAAGAAACACATAAACAGAACTGAAAATGCAAACATGTGCCTCGAGCTACTAGAAAAGTAACTCATGTGTGCAAAAAATTAAGCTTTACTACGAATATATCCAAAACGTGTCAGCGGTTTTATTGTTTTTGCGGTTGTATTATGTTTTCTTATCTATCAGTTGAGCGCAAAAGTAAATATTTTTCTTTTTATTGTGGAAATTATTATTGCTGTGTGTGTGTATAATTATTTAACATCTTTATTATACACGTTACAACTTCTTATTGATGTAAATATTTAATTTACAGTTGGCTTAAACGGACCTATAATTAGTGTTCTTTAAGACATTATATTTCGATTTTTATTTGTTGGTGTTCATTACGACTTAGATCAACATATTTTTTAATCTACAAGACAGAATATTACACTTATAACTCATTTTCTTTTCTGATTTCTTACTTCCAAACCGCACTATTTTTGCTCTGATAAACAGGTTAATCTGATAATCAGGTCTAATTAACCTGAAGACACAAGTACATACATATGAGCAATAAAATGGCTATTTTTACGTTTATTACGTTAAGATTTTCATTTTTTCCTAAAATGCATATTTTTAATTCATTTTTTAATATTGAATAACTTTAAACTATAAGATTTTTTCCCTTCAGAATTAGTTTACTAATATTATTATAAACTAAGAACTAGTAATAGAAAAACAAAGCAATGTGAGTAAATAAAAATATTGAGTTATAGATGAATTTCACTGTTGCAAATTCGTTAGAGAGTTTTGAGTGCATAATTTGAAATAGGTTTGCAACACAATTAATTTAAAAGGTCAATATATTAATGCATTACTATCAATTTTTCTAGTTATCACCTTCTTCATGCTTGAAAGAATGTGATACATAGAAATATCGACAAGCTACCGTCCTATTCGGATTCCAAATTTAAAGATATTTTCAAAGTTGCTTTGAGGCCGTAATGTTTAATTATTTTTTTAATAAATATTATGACGAAAGGGACACAAGTTGTCATAGTTACCAAGAAAGTTCTCTAACAATTTTCTTTCTCTCTTTCTCTTCAAACTTTTTTTTGAACTTCTTAAAAGTTTACCAAAATCATAGATGGCAAAAAAAAGACCTTTCATAGCGAGGATAATTACATCGTTAATTTAAAATAAAAACTTTAAACAATTGATTTGTTTGAAAAAAATGACATTACTGTGGCTCTCTTTGCTCTATAAGAGAATTTTTGCCTCCAACTCGTTCACTTTCGTATTCCATGCTGATGAGGGCATAATAAGCCCGAAACTGCAGTCCATGGATCGAAATGAACTAGTTGGCGGTGTATTGCATAGTTCTACGTTGTTTGATACGGCTCAAAATGCTTCTTATTATTCTTCCCCTTATTGTTATCTTACCTGACCTATCACCCCTATTTTGGTAAGATCAGAGAAGACCTGACGCATGCGTAAATACGCGAAGGTTTTACCCAAGAAGATCAGACAGTACTTTCTGGTCCCGCCTATATACACAAGACAATAACTTGGACGAAGTTTCAAACCAAATATCTGTAAATACCACTGAATTTTTAACGATATTGTGATAGGGAATCGATCCTAGAAAGCTACTAAATAGGTGTAAGTGAGTTAGTTGGGATAACCATTATTGTTCGCAAACTATCTGCCATAATTGAATTGCATAAGCAAGAAACGAAAAAATGTGAAATTGTTTAACGATTGAAAGTGGCTAAATACACGATTTCCTGCGCAATTAAAAGGTTAAAAAAACTCAAACATGATGGTGACAGGTCAGGACGAAGAAGAAAATGCACAGTTAACACATCTAGCGACCAGAAAGTGGTCAAAAAGCGAGTTTAACGAAATCCTAGGATTTCAATGAGAAAGGTTGCTAGAGGGGTGAAAATCAGTATAGAAACCACTCGTTTGATGGTAATTGTTGAGCTTGGTCTTCTCCCTTACAAAATGAAAGAGACTTAAAATCTAGCAGCAAAGAACAAACGCACAAGACTTCAAAAGAGGAAAGAACTGTTAAGCAGGCCGCAGATGATCGATGGAAAACATTGCTCTTCACAAATGAAAAACTGTTCTCAATTGAACAAACTCAGAATAGCCATAATGATAGAGTGTGGTCAGCAGAAGCACCTGGAACTTTTTTAATTGTTGGCGGCGTCAACTACCCATCTGCAATGGTTTGGGGTGGAATATGTGCTAGTGGGGAAACACCACTTGTTTTTGTTGATCAAGGGATAAAAAATAACACTGTTCGACAAAAAAAAACCTTGAAAATGCTTCTGGTATTTTGAAGGCTGATTCTTATGTAAAATGACCCCCTGAATCCGAATATGACCCCCGTTTTCCCCCATCACGTCCCAATTTTTTTTAAAACGCCCCCCTTTTTTTTTTCATTTTTCCTTAGTTTCAGGGCTATAATATTTTTTTTGGAGGGGAAAGGAGCCTTATATTCACCAATAAATTTTTTTGGATGTCAAGAGAGACTCAAAGTTTAAAATCATGAGCACCGAGAAAAAATCGGGGAACTTGGGGGGGCGTGGCCCCCCAAAATATTTGAAAAATCACCAAAAACGATCTTTTTAGTCTAGTTTCTTTAAAAAGACCTTTAAAACATTTTTTTCGGTGCAGAACCAGAGTATAAGATCCGCTCCTATGGCTCCTGGGTCAGAAAAAATTTTCACGCTGTAAAATTTTTTTAAAAAAATAAAATAATGCTTTAAAAATCGCACTTTGCACTCGAGTTTTAAAGCAGGTCTTCAGCCAAAAAAAAAAACAAAATTGTGGCTGATTCTTATGTCAAATGACCCCCTATTTCCAAATATGACCTCAGTTTCCCCCTCCACCCCCTCTTTCCAGAGAGTCCCCCCCCCCCAATTCAGAGTCATTTTACTAATTCGGAGGGGAAAAGTACATTACGTAACCCGTTAACATAATTCTAAAAGGCAACAGAGGTTCAAAGTTCAAAATCATGTACATGTGTACCAAAAAAATAAACTAGGGCGGTATACCTCCCCCTCCCCCCCCCCAAAAAAAAAAGAAAAGAAAATTCAATACTCTGATTTTTCACAAAAAAAAAAAAAGTTTAAAACGTCTCTTAGAAAAACAAGAAAGGAAGGTTTTTTTTTGGGGGGGGGGGTACACTGCCATAGTTTATATTTTTGGTACACATGTACATGATTTTGAACTTTGAACCTCTGTTGCCTTTTAGAATTATGTTAACGGGTTACGTAATGTACTTTTCCCCTCCGAATTAGTAAAATGACTCTGAATTGGGGGGAGGGGACTCTCTGGAAAGAGGGGGTGGAGGGGGGAAACTGAGGTCATATTTGGAAATAGGGAGTCATTTGACATAAGAATCAGCCACAATTTTGTTTTTTTTTTGGCTGAAGACCTGCTTTAAAACTCGAGTGCAAAGTGCGATTTTTAAAGCATTATTTTATTTAAAAAAAAAAATTTACAGCGTGAAAATTTTTTCTGACCCAGGAGTCATAGGAGCGGATCCTATACTCTGGTTCTGCACCGAAAAAAATGTTTCAAAGGTCTTTTTAAAGAAACTAGAATAAAAAGATCGTTTTTGGTGATTTTTTAAATATTTTGGGGGGCCACGCCCCCCCAAGTTCCAAGATTTTTTCTCGGTGCTCATGATTTTAAACTTTGAGTCTCTCTTGACATCCAAAAAAATTTATTGGTGAATATAAGGCTCCTTTCCCCTCCAAAAAAAATATTATAGCCCTGAAACTAAGGAAAAATGAAAAAAAAAGGGGGGCGTTTTAAAAAAAATTGGGACGTGATGGGGGAAAACGGGGGTCATATTCGGATTCAGGGGGTCATTTTACATAAGAATCAGCCTTCAAAATACCAGAAGCATTTTCAAGGTTTTTTTTTGTCGAACAGTGTAATCAGCAAACATATCGCAAACTCATTTTGGATGATGTTGTCTTACCTTGTTCGCAAAAGTTCTTTGAAAACCAAAGATGGACCTTCCAACAAGATTTTTCACTAAAGACACTCAAGATTGATGCAAGACACATTTTCCAAACTTCATTGGAGCTGAAGAATGGCCCCCCGTATTCCCCAGGTTTGAACCCAATGTATTATTCTGTTTGGTCCATCTTGGAAACAAGGGAGTATACTAAACCTGATAAAACTTTGGCTTCTCTACAACCATTCTTCGGGAAAGAAAGGGATAAAATATCAATGAGTGAGTTGCGGCATGTAGCCGAAAATTTTGTGACACGTCTAAAGCTCTGTATTAATACTAACGGTAGCCAATTTAAAAACGTTTAAATATACTAGACAAAATAATGTATTCATACTTATTTTGAAGTTTGGTCGCATTATTTTCATTAGCAACAAAGTTATACCGTACGATGTGTGTCCAAGTTATTTCTTGTCACCCTGTAAAATCATCTTGGGGTGATAAATACGTTATAAAAGCCTTAGAAAGACTAACAAAAAAATAACGAAATAAAATACTTTTATAGATTTACGGCCAAACAAACTTAACTCACGATGATGTTTCTTTAAATTTAGCACAAAATTTGGGATTCGAATTTTCAAAGATGAGTTAGCTACCAGAATACTAGAGAATTATTACTAGTTTTATTTGAACAAAAATTATGAAAATTTGTACATCAACCATATAATTACATAATTTTTATCGACAATACAAATTCTTTGGTTAAATTTCTAAATTCGAAAAAATGATAAGTTTCTCGGGACAAATTTAACAGCATTTTAATTTGGCATCAGTCACTGCTGTTAGTCACCTTTTCTGTATTCAAACTGTTTTAACAAATAATTACAAAACTTCATTACCGTTTGATAAAGTTGCTCGTTATGACATTCAGACTTTTGCAATCGATAAGCAACTTTATTTTGTACAATTGCTCAATGTTTTCAATTAATTTTATTGTCATTCGAAAACCTTTAATTCATCTTGATTTGACTATGTTTCGAAAGCTTATTATTCAGTGGAAGAATCATTTCAATATAGCCTTAAGAATAACAATTATTTATTTAGATGAATCATTTGGAAGTTCTCCATTCTGTTTCCTCTCGATTAAACTGAAGTTTTAACAAAGGAAGCTTAATGGTATTTATCTCAACTCTCACGTATGTACGCAAGCAGAATCGCTTTTCCAGATTACGTTATCTAAAAGAGGATCATTTTCAATTCCCATCCTGCTTCCTTGGCCAGTCTGCTTGATAATTAGCGATTGATTCTCTTAGTAGTATATTTAGAAACAACCTATGAATTTCCTTCAGTTTAATGAAGCTAACATTTTGAATATTCCACAATTGGTTATTTCGCAACCGCAATCAAATATTCGTAGGGATACAATGCAGCATGTTTCGTAACTCATTAAGATACTTGAAACTTTTAGCTATAATAAACCTATTCAAGTCTTCCGTTAAATTAAATATGTTTCTTTTAAATGAAAAGAAAATTTTTTTAAACAAATGTTTAAACTTTTAATAGATAACACTGCCACAACTTTTATAATACTTGAAAGAGCTGAGGCGTAAGAGAGAAAATGACCAACTCCGACACCTGAATTTTTAAATCACCCGACTCCGACTCCACTGCTCTTACACTATGCTTCGTTCACGGGAAAAATAGTCTGTATGTACACAAAGAACTGTGCCACTTGGCGAAGTCAATCACGGTTTGGCTTATACAAAAACAAATTGGCGTTAATCCGACAGCGAACGCTAATGTTTATTGGTTACCTTTCTTTTACTGAAGAGGAAATCCCCAAAAGTGGCATTGCGGCAAGTCTTCTGGTAGCATGTTCGTATAGTTTTGATCAATCTTTTTCGTGAACAGAGAGTAACACCGCGGCCCTGGCAGATCTGTGAACTCGGACGGAAGATGAACGACTCCGAATCCTGGATTATGAATACCACCGAACCTGAATATTTTACCCCAAAATCAGTCTGACTCCGATTCCGCAACTCTAGGTTTCGAGGCTTCCCAAAAGTGGAAATTACATAATGAAAAAAAGCTTTTCATGAAAAACAGTCCATATTTTTTGAGTTTTCGTCCATGTGAATCTATAATTTTTGTCTCGTTAAATAAAAGCCACTTTAAATTTTCCAGCACATTCAAGTGACGCAAGTTGGGGAAAGGGGGGGGCATAAAAATTTCATGAAAAAATTTTTATTGGTTAATTTACCATACATCGAACATAAGCGTGAATACTTTTCATTGTAGTACGTGTTTTCTTAATTTTTTTCCAAAGCACGTGCTACAATGAAAAGTATTTATGCCTATGCTTGAAGCATGATAAATTAAATAATAATAAAATTGTCTTCACTCTGCTCTCCCTCTTTCAACTTACGTCACTTTGATGTGCTGATGATTTTGAAATGGCCATTATTTACCGAGACAGAAAAATTGTGGATCCACAAGAAAACCAAGACAGCAAAATAAAAATCGGGTTTCTGAACTCGAAGACGGATTGACATGAGGTAAAGGAGTTAGAGTCGGAGGTTTTAAAATTCCAAGTGCCGGAGTCGGAGTTGAACTCGTCATGGGGTAAATTAGTCCGAGTTGAACTGATCATGTGTTGGAGTTATTAGTCGGAGTCAATCATTTTAACTCCAATTTAGCAGTCCTGCAAAAAAGTATTCAGCAGTGTTTTCGAATGACATGCTGAAAACGTAACTGCACGAAATTTCTGACTAAATAAATGGTTTTCTTTATGATATTTTATACACATAAAATAATTGAAAATTCTCTGAGCTTGTATACGCTCAAAGAACATCATTAACATACTAAGATGTAGCCCCGAATAATGAGAAATGGCATTAAAAACTATTAACTGCAGAAACACTCTCAATCTTCAACTCTATAAATCTTCCCAAATATATTCCGTCCTGTCATTTGCAGGATTAAAAGGGAGCAAAAGTTGTTACAATTAGTGACATGTTTAATGTTTTCCGGTATTTGCATCCGAATCTTTAACTTTTCAGTTTGAAAAGCCCTTGCTGGATTTCTAACTAATCAGAGCACAGTATTAAATGATAAACTGTAGATTTAATTTTCTGCTTCATACAACTAAATTCTCTTAAAAGTGTAAGGCCGAAAAAATCAAGGGGTAGATAATTAGATAACAAGAAACAAGACGGAAGGATTACATGACTGTAATGATTTCAAACTAAAAAAAGGTTGTGCTTTAAATTTCAGTATGGAAGATGCCTAAAAAGAAGTGAGGACTGTACCTGTTCCAAAGAACATTTGAAGGGGTAAGTGGATAAAGGTGATATGTGACTTTTTTTTTACTTTCTAAAAAAAGCTTTCAAAAAAGATGTTGTGTTATTTTTTTTAATGGATTTTTCTCAACGAGTTAAACGGGGTCATATTCTTAGTTTCTAACCATTTCTGTGACTATGGGGACATGACACTGATGGACATATCACCTTCATACATGGTAAAAAGTAAGTTTCGAAAATTGTCACATATCACCTTTATCCATTGACCCTTTCATTTATTATATCATAACAGTGGCTAAAGCGATTTTGTAAAGTTTAAAACAAAAGGTCGAGATTAAGCTAAATTGATCTTCGAGTAACTTTTTATGCCATGTGAAATGAAATTTCTCCGTTAAGCTTAGTACGGGAACGAGGTTTCAAGTGATATAGTAAAATATATCTGCTTGCGGCACTACCTAAATGATAATATGTTAACCAGGTAATTAAACTTGCTGTTGCATCTAGTAGAGAATAGTTATTTCTGGAGAGCAAGGTACAAGATAATGCGAGCCATCTTTACAGGGCTGTAAGCAATCTTTTATTTCAGGGAGGATTTTACCAAACACATTTCTCGTGAAATCTATATGATCACTAAAATTTTAATGTTATTCGTATATTGTGTCACTGTTTATTACAATAGGTTATTTTAATTAGAGGGTGCTGCTTTAAGGGTATTCCCAAGAGCAAATATAAAAAATGACGAATCTATTAAATGGAAAAAAAATCTAAAGTGTACACAGCATAATTCCCCCCCCCCCCTGTTTAATATTCGATGTATTTATAGCAACTCAAAAGAATAGATTCGTGTACGTAAGTTCAAAGTAATACGTATCTTAAATTCATATATTTTTGAGACCGATAAAATAGGGTAAATCAGCACTTTCACATAATTTTGATACATTCGTTTGTGTCATGTGTTTAAAATTTGAAGGAAAACGCTGTATTGTTTTCTAAGAGATGACAGTCCCAATAACAATAATAAAAATAAATACTGCATATAAAGCACAATGGTTTGTATAATTATTCAGTATTTATTTTATTTTTTAAAGGAAATTTAAAAAATAAATAAATAAAAGTAATAATATTTTTTCAGCACATAAAGGATAATACAGAGTATTTTTTGGAATAGAGTTTTGAAAAATTTGGAATAGGGTTTGAACCCTAAAAACCCTCCCCTTAAATACGGACCTGCATCTTCAAACTTTGCTACTGATATTGTAATACTTTGATGTATCAAAAATAATGTTTGTTTTTATCAAATGATAATGTTCTTGTTAACATTTCTAGCATTAATTGAGATTAGCTGACGTTCACCGCAGTATTTATTTATTTAATATTGGGCATATTTTTAATTAAATTAGTAGTGAAATTTGTCAAGTGCATGTTTTTACAAATTTGTTCCTTTTCGCTATTTTTTTCGTCTTTGACAAATTTATTCATACATTTATTTAACCAATAACTAACACAGGCCAACAAAAAAAACCTTTTTGAAAACTTTTTTAATTTTAATAGCTGATCTTAATAGATTTTTATGTGCTGAATCCAAATCTGCTTGTAGTTTTTATGTATCACCCTTAGTTTCCAAGCAAAATGTATTTTATTATATAGTCTAATACCCATTTACAGTATATAGGGAAATCAATGAAACACTGTAGAATCGTAAAAATGGTTTGTATTTACAGTAAAATACTTGGAATAGTAATTTTATGTGATGATACAAGGTTCACTTGTCAACTGGAATTGCTTTATATTTTCTTTCCCTTTTTTCCTTGAAGCTTCTTGTGTAGCTTTTCCTGCGATGAATAGCTTGCTGAACTTCCCGGTGAAGTGACCAACAGTAATCCCCCATCATGTTGTAGCATGTGTTTCAGCAGTGCTGCCAACATCATCTTTGTTCATTAGACCTATTTTTTCATGTTATCTTAACTATGAAAAAGCTGTTAAATTCTAAAAATGTTTCTTTATTTCATGAATGTAACTATAAAATGTGAATAAATGGTGGGTGATACAACTTTTTAAGCATCATATTTGGATTCAGCAACCTAAACAACATAAGAATAAGGTATTTTCATTAAAAAAGTTTTTTCATCGTTGGCCTGTGTAATTAATTTATTTGTTTGCATTAAGAAATATATTTTAGACAATATAATCGAAAATATTTCAAGTATCAATATGCCCATTATAATCTGTAAAGGATAATTTACCATTGTTATTTGAAAGTTCAAATTTATTGCCATTACGAAATAAAAATAAATGCCAGTTCTATTACAAAATAAAATACACTGGTGGTCAAAATTATAAGGACAACTGAAAATTGTGCAGAAAAAAATTATTTCTGAACTAAATCGAAGGAAATTTATACATAAAATGTTTTTTTATGCTGAAAATATTATGGAGTATGTAACAGTTGAGAATAAAAAATATGAATGCGTTTTTTCGTGATTAATAAAAAATTCCATTTTTAAACTTGGACAAAATTATAAGGACAGTTAATATTTTGGCCTCACACCTGCAAATAATAAATAAGTTTCGCCTTCTTTTCAACCACTTTTATTAATCTTGCTGTCATGGAGTTTGACAATACCTTCAGAATGTTTTTGTAACTTTTTTTTCCCAAGCTTTTCGACAGAAGTCATAACTTTCTGTTTAGTTTGATATTGGATGCTATTTTTGTCAATTTCATGGGCTAGAATACCACACAGATTTTCCACAGGATTTAGACCTTGGATTTTGGCCTGCCAGTCAAGTAGTTCTACAAAATTAGCCTCAAACCAAGATTTTGAAATTTGAGAAACATGCAGCGAAGCATTATCCTGCTGAAATATATAGTCTCCGCTCGTAATTAGCGGTCTATTTGGTACAAGATTATCTCCCACTATATCAATATAGCTCTCAGAATTCATTCTGTCTTCCACAAAAACTATGGGAGTAGTTCTATTTTATGCAAAGTTTCCCCATACCGTCAACATACCCACCTCCAAATGCACGGTTTGAAAAAATTTCTTTTTCTTTACGGGGATCACGCCAGAAGTAGTGAAAAACATCTACTCCATTCAATTTATACCTTCTCTCGTCAGAAAAAACAACAGCATCCCATTCCTCCCCCCCCTGTATGTGGTGCTGTATTTTTTGGTGAACTGCACTTCCAATCTCTTTTGAATTCTTGTAAGAGATTGTAGTGACTTCAATTTTCCATAATGTTTTTTTTTTTTTTTTTCGTTTTGTAAAACACGTCGGACAGTTCAAATAATGCACCGTTCATTTAATTCCCGTTTAATTTTTGTCGATGGCTGGTTTTTGGAGCAAGCTGTCCTTATTGTCACTCTTTTTACACGATCCGAAATAGAAACTGGCCTACCTATTCGCCCCTGCTCTCCATATTTGCCGGGATTTTAAAGGAAATTATAAATAACAGTTTTCCATCTATTCAGCTTCGTTGCAATTTTGACCTGCAGTGACATTAGTCCTGAAGTTTTAAGCGCAACCACTTTTCATTTCTCAAACTCCGAAAGTTTAGCCTAGTGGCTTAACTGCAAAAATAGAAAGGGACGATACCAATCGCTTACTAAGCATTTATATCGTTAAGTAGTGCCTTGTGCAAAGCAAAAAACATGCAAATTTTGCTTTTCAGAATTAAAAAATATAGTTGTCCCCATAATTTTGTCCAAGTCATATGGGCTGCCTAAATCCAAAATACATTTTAAGAATATGAATTTTCCAAATATTTACATCAAAACTGATTAAAATATTCTTCATTTGCTAATAGTTTCCAGCCGTAAAATTTGCTTAATGTTCCAGGCAACGGTAGCCGAGATTTGGCGACTTTTCCTTTGTCCTTATAATTTTGACCACCAGTGTATTCCATCGTTATGTAGTGTATTTTTTAAAATAAATTTTCGTTTCCTTCATTTCGAAAATTTAATTTATCTTAACAATTTCATTTTACCTCATATATTCCTTAACTGTACAGCAGTCACTTCGGAACTAACATTTAAACAATTCAAATTTAAGAGCTATCTTTTTTTAAGTCAGCGTTTGGACATTTTACCGACGACACTTTACTTAGAACTGTTTCATAAATTCTAATTCAGAATAAAATTAATTAAGAAAGTTAATTTGTGATACAATATTACCAGACTATAGAATCAATTAAAGATATGCATACATTTTTAAATTATTATTTTAAATTAAAGTTTCTAAAACAATTACTTTTCTTCTATGACTGGAACATTTTTCTGTATTCATATTCTTTGTATCTATAATTAAAGTTCTTTTGGTGTTACTAAACTTTAAAACCTTTTACTTCCTTCTTTTAATTTTATGAGTATGAAAAACCGAATACTTTTTTGCTTATTTATACTTTAACTTAGTTATCTTCTATATTTTGCTTTAGTTTTATTCATTATTATTATACATCATGTGAAGTAGTTCAGAACATTAATATAACTTAGCAAATAAGCGTCATATTTTATTCATATTATATAGTATCTTTAATGATTATATCTATCCTCTAATGCATAGTAAAGAAATGTTGCGTGAATTATAACACGCAAATGCGATTGCTTTTACAGAAAACTGTTTTATAAATGTCATTTTATTTCTTAATGTTACACATTACATAAAATACATCAGAATAATAAATGAATATTAGTTTTTTAAAAAAATGAACCTTATATTTTACACAAATCGTTTTATATTTTCCTTTTTCAACGAACACGATGGCTAATTATCCGATGTGGTACATAAAGAAAACATCATATGGTAAAGTTCATTCAATACCCTGACATTTTCTTTACATGAAAGTGACTCGAAAAAGGTCAAGCTCTAATAAAGCTTCGCATTATCTTTCTTCATTAAGACTAGAAAAGTAATTTTGTGTTGCAACAAAGAAAAGTGCCGTTAAAGGTAAGTGAACTTTTATTCGCTTTAGTTGAGAATAATTTAACTGCCATGAACTTTCTGAATTTTAATGAAAAATTGCTTTCTCTTACATAAAATGTAATATGTAGTTCAATTCTTGCTTCAAAGTATCTTTGGCACCTTGGAAATATATCTTTGTGTTTGAACAATGCTTATTACTTTGAAACATATTGCTAGTCGTTAAAATCTTACTTGCCTTAACGTTTTTATCTTGCATAATGATTATTCATGAGCACTGATGACCGAATATTTTGCAAAATGTTGAAACACGAAAAGTTTTCTAGTAAGCCAGTATAAAAATTAAAACAACTGTTGATTACAGTAAACAAATGCAGGTTTTTAATCCGCTAAAAACTTTTATTTCAAATACAACAGCACCTCAAGCAGGGCCTAATCAACTCGCGGCCTTGTGCCTCTGAAATTAAAAGGCACATACCGTGCCTTTGATTTTAGATTTTAGTGACATATTTGAAAACGTCTGTGCCTCTGATTTTTGATTTCAGAGCCTGACATTTAAAAGGATTTGTGCCTCTTATAGGTTTATAATAATAATAGTGGTTTATTAGGGAAATTTCAACGTCAGCTTATAGTAACTTCTTAATTGTTTACCCCAGTGCTTGCATGTTTTAAACTTTTTTTTAGGTTTTAATTCTTCATGACGCATTAATTAGATATATCAAAACAAAATGTTTCCCAAAGAATGTAAAAATCTTGTGCATAATACTTTATTTCAAACATTTTCTGACTTGATTGTTGTGTAAGCTCTTATTTTCGCTAATCTTGTCAGCAGAACCGAAAGTTGGACAAGATAAGAAAAAAAATGCTATTAAGCTTCAGTTTTTGCCATTGTACTATATAGCAAAAATAAGTACTTCATAACAAATTAATTGTCAGTTTGATCCTGAAACAAAAGTAGGTGAGCATTAAAAGAAAAACTTTGTGTTGCTTTCTTTATTATTGTGATGTTTTTTAAAAAATCTATTTTTCAAAACAAATGCTGTCTGAAATGAAAATCTCAAACAAATGTTATTTCTTATAAAATTATAACGTTAATTTTCTTTTCTGTTAATTGATGTTTAATAAGATTAAAAAATGCATTATGTGTAGCAACTTGAAATACAAAATGGTAAGAATCTCATGACTAAAAAAAAAATCATATTCAAAAAGAACTCACCTGTACCCATACTAGACTTTCATTATTTATGAAGAGATGAAAATGAATTTTTAAAAAACGAGAACTATCTCTCAAATGTTATTTTTGCAATAAAGGTGACATAATTTCTCAAACAAATTCTTGCAGTGGTTTGTAAAATTGCTAAGATAGTCAACAAGTTTTAATGAAATTTGACTAACTAAACTCTGTTTAGTTTCTTCATTACCAATCTACTTTACTTATCCATGTTCTGAAAAATGTTTCAAAATGTTACGTTGAGCACACATTAAATAGTCATTACCAAGTTTCAAAGCTAGTAATTTTGCATTTTTAATTTTTAAAAAAATATGTACAAGGCAAAATGCAAATAAAAATGGTACATGACTGCATTTATTCATTTTTAATGAAAAGGAAACTTTTTGACATACAATTTTCAGAATAGGAACTAAACAAGTTATTTCAACAACTATTTTCAATTATAATATATTGATTGCTTTAATATAAAATTTATTAAATATAATGAATGGAAATGATGTAAAATATAGAGTGATTTCAATCTTTTACGCAAAACAGTATCTTTTTAGGGAAAGCAAACACTTGATGTTTTATAATGCTGTAGTTTCAAATGTATTATAGACTCAGCAAAAAAATTAGTTATTAAGTGCAGGATAATAACCGATCATTCCATGCAATCTCGATAAAAATTGTAAGATTTCTTTAATTCACATCTAAACACATTTTAAACTTATGTTCCAATTCAAAAATATCATAACAGCTTTTTATAACTACAAACATGTCATAAAGATCCACAGAATGATTTTAATTGATCACTAAATACTCGGCCTGCCAAAGAAAAATTATTTGACAAACAAATTTCACTTAACATTGTATTTTTCTGTAAAAAAGTCTCATTAAATTATAACAAGTTCAATAAATTTAAAATCAACTGAATCTTGTGAAAAAGTATTTTACCGTAATAACGGCCATATGAAAATTCATTAAGTTAAAATTTATTAAATTTAATAAATAAATGCTGCGATACAGAAAATTAGTGAATTTAAACTTTAATACACAGAGGCAAAGTTCGTTTTAAAAGTCTTCAGTTTTGAATCTGAAGTTTCTATTATACAAGAATAGTCATTTTTTGCTCAGTTATATTTTTGCATTAAAGAAAACATCCTACTATATTTTAACAAGTTCAACAAATTTATATTCAACTGAATCTTGTGAGAATTTTCTGAATCATAACTTATTACTTTTAAAAATTCTACTGTATTTTAAAAGCAGTACAATACATTTAAAGTCAATTGAATCTGATGAGACTATATTTCACTGTAATAAAGCCCGTGTGCAAAAAAATAATTACTTCTGTTGTGTTAATCGAGTATTTTGCCGAAACAATAAACAGTACCGTAAAGTCGGGTTACTTGGACCCACAAGGGGGTTACTTGAGCTCACAGAAAAATGATAAAGTCTGGGGTTGGTACTAGTGTTAGAGACTGCAGAGTGCTTCTACCTAGCGGAGAAACAAGGAACTACGTGCAAGTCTTCAACTAGTAAGTACCAAACCCAGATTTTATCATTTTACTGTAATGGGCTCAAGTAACCCCCTAGGGTCCAAGTAACCCGACTTTACGGTATCAAACATGTAGCATATTAATTTATTATGGCAAATGAGACTAAAATTAAAATTAAAAGAACGTTGATAAATCATAATAGAAGTAAACTAGACGAGCTATTTTACATACCTGTTGTAGCACAAAAAGTCACTATAAAACACAAAAAAGTTCAGCAAAAGAGAATGTAGATTAAAAAAAATACACTAACACACTCATTTGCTGCCCATTTTGTTATCGATGTTTCCATAGAAAGATAATTGATGACGTTTGAAACAGCAGTATAAGCCTCGGCAAATAATAATGCATCATGATTGAACAGATTTTTAAAATCTTGTTCAAATAATAAATGTTCAGAGCAAACCATATTCTGCACAAAATATGCCCGATTGACTTTTCATTTGCCATTTCTTCAGACGATGAATCTCGCAAAGGAAAGGCATGAAAGCGATCAAATTTTTATGCTATAACTTGATTTTCGTTCTCTATTCATACATCCGCATTAAATAACAATGCCATATATAAAACTATTTCTCGCAAACTAATAATATTGCTTAAAAACGATGAAAGAATATATTTAATCCTGAATTTTAAAAGCGAACTTTTCGCTACCTCCAGCATTGAAAATAAACATACGGGCCACGTGATCAGCTATAACCTCAAACCCAAAGTGTGAATAGACCCTGTGACTCTGAATATTCATCAGCGGCTTACCCGATGTCCCGCTTAAAACTTGCGAAGTGGGAATTTAAAAGGCACGCCGATTCAATGTGCCTTTAAAATTTTTTTCTTTTCTGACCGTGCCGTTCATCTCGTTGTGCTTTGTATGTGTCAGAGGCACCTACGCTTTGTGCCTCTGATATGTAATTAATATAAGGCACAATTCTCTTGTGCCTTACATGTAAGCGGTACACTTTTAAGAGTGTATGAATGCCCTCCTGGCATTGACCTATTGTTACATGTTCAACTACTAAAAGCAGAAGCTGTCGCAACCATCAGAGACATCAAACGCATGTTCTTTAGTTTTCTGAGGGTGTAGAAATAAAACACAGTAGTTGAAAACCCAGAACCGCCAATTCTCATTGCATCACTCCTTGCTACTGAATGGCAAGTTCAAGCATATTTTCATTTTGGTATGCATTTTTCTGATTGTTTCATGTGTGTTTCATAATGCTAAATTTCCTTATATTACTTATATTTTGTACTGAAACACCCATTTGTAAACGAAAATGACAGCTAAACGTTATAAGAGCTTAACATGTTAAAGGCTAGAAAGATCCAGAAATAACGGATTACACAAATTAACATAAAACAAATCAATCAACATAAACAAATGAAGATAAACTCACAAAACCTTTGTCCATACTGGAACAATACTCCGCATGTAAGAAGGTCATTATTTCCATCAGCTGAAAACCTAAATAGAGCAACAAAACACTTTGATCGTTTCTTGAAACGCCGTAATGTTTGGTTTTCTTTTTTTTTTTTTTTTTTGAAAAAATAACAAAACATAGATTTTAACTGCGCTAATACAAATCGGCTCAAAATTCAGTTTAACTTATTTTAAGGCATCTAGAAAAATCCATACATTTTCAAAAGCAATTTTCTTTTGTGGTTTAATATTTCTTTTTCGGATACTATCACTCTACAAAGCGATTTGGAAGAAATTCCTCTCAATCAGGTCGAAAACCGTTGCAAAAAAAAAACGGTTTTGTTTCAAACCCAGTTTAATTCATGCTTCTACTGAACGAATACTAAAAAAAAATTCTTAAATGAATTTCAATAAAATAATTTTCTTAATCAACTCACATCTTGGATTTTACAGAATAGTATTTGCCATAATTTTGAGATACATGAATTTAGGAAGGAAAATGAAAAGCACCAAAAATCTCGATTAATTTTAAAACCGGCTCAATCGAAATTACTTTTTATTTGCCAATAATCAGAAAATACTGCTAATTTAAAAAAAGAAATCAAAAATGAAGTCGTACACCGATGGATAATGAAACGAAAATTGATTAGAAAAAATAAATCAGGAAACACTGAAATTTGTTTTCTCTGTCATGTAAAATTTTAAAAATGGATTAAACTGGTTTTGATATTATGCGTCTCAATAATTTTTTTTATTTATTTATGAATATATTTTGCTTTTTGATTGTTTAGTGAACATAAATGGCTAATATATTCTGTTTTCATAGAATTCTAAATAAAATGGCCAATTCAGCACTTCTAGAACAACTGAAAAATATTTCATTAGTGCATTTGAGGAGCAAACAAAAGTTTAAAAAGTAACAGAAAGTGCAATAGCTTTTGTTTGAATTAAAAATTGCAATAATTAATTGGTACTTGCTTCTCATGTGATTTTATGAAGAGCACTTTAACTTGTGATTTTAAGAACTTATTTTTTGCTTATTTTCATCCGTTATGTTTTAGTTTTGTAGAAAAATACATTTTTGACTGTGTTTTTAAACAATTGCAACTGTCAAATACAGCGAATTGAAACACTCAAATCTTCTGAAAAAAATGCATGCTATATAACTTTTCTTTGTTTTTCAAATTACAATTTTAAAGTAAAAAGACAAGATACATTTTTTCACTCCGATTTTCTTTACGCAAACTTTGAAATGAATGAAGTGCTGCAGGACATTTTAGCTTCGCTTCAAAAGAATTTTAACCACAATCTAATGCACGGTTTTAACGAAATTAATTTTGTGAAAAAAGCACTTCTAGTGCTTTTAGGGCATTAATTTATTTATTTTTTGCAGTCATTTCTAAATTTAAACGTCTGATACAGATACTTGTTCTTTTAATATTTGTGTTTCCCAGTTCTTTTCAGAGTTAATTACGAAAAATTAAAAATCAAATGGAAAAACGAAGTCAAATAAAAAGTCAAATCGATTCGGATCATTCCCGATGTGAGAATTTTTTTTTCCAGATCCTGCTATTTGCTTACTCTGCTAATTTTTAGTAGGTTTTTTTTTGATAATGCTCAATTTTCATTCGCGCAATTAAAATTAAACATAAAATAAATTTAAAATGAATAAAATACACTTTTAAATTAGTTAATAGAACTAGATGTACGGTATGTCGCCCACCCTGTCAAGTGGTCAGAGATGCCTGACTTGGATGATGTGGTCCGGGTTTGAATCCCGGCCCGGGCATGGATGTACTTTTTTTTTTTCTCTCCTCTATTCATGTCTTTCTTTTGTGTAAATGTGTTGTTGTGCTGCACTGTAAAAAAATAATGTTGTTTTTGCTGTATAATACGGCTAATTTTATAGTAATAAACTGTAAAAATTGCTAATGTCACAGTAATAAATTGTAAAATGTCTAACTTTACAGTACTAAACTATGAAATTTCTAGTTTTACAGTAATAAACCGTAAATTTGCTAATTTTACAGTTTATTACCGTGCATTTTAGTTTTCAACTGGAACCTCTGCTGCTAGTATTACACTGTTGTTTTTACAGTGTAATACAGCTAAATTTTACAGCAATAAACTAAAATTGTTTACTTTACAGTAAGAAAGTAAAATTGCTAGTTTTGCAGTTTACTACTGTGCATTTTACAGTTTTAAATTGGAGCCTTAGCTGCCAGAATAATACTGTAAAAACAACAGCTCATTTTTTGCAGTGTGTGATTGAAAGCCCACATTATACGGGTTCCTGTGGCATATGTGTCTACTATAGAAGTCGGACTTTATACCAAATCATGGAACAGTTGGAAAAGTGAAGCAGCGAACCCTAAATTGCTAGTTTAACTGGCGCCAGACAACATCAACAGCAACAGATGTAATGTATATTTCAATTGCAAATAAAGCAAATATAACATGTAAGCATATTCCGTCAGCCGGCTTCTGACATTCAATGACTACAGTTTCGTGCTTGTCTTGGACTGATCAGCCAGAAATAATCGATAACTGAGCTGAATGCAATATCCTCTCAAATTGAACATGAAATTACCTTCAAAATCAATTTCATGGAAAAGACATCCCCCTACTGAAACTTTGAAGACAACCTCATCTTCAAAGAGATTATATCTGCCTGCAGCTCGGTTCTTGGCAATTCCAGGCAGATGAGATCATAATAAGAACGGAACTGCAATGGCTGGATGTCATAACCGAGAATACAATATATTCTTGGAGACCTTAGCCCTGATTGAAGGGCGATAACATGCAACTTATTAATTGTAACATATATCTGATGGATTTATTTGTAGCTGTGGGGATTATGGGTTAATGTGTAGCCGTGTTCAATGTTCAACTATCTTCTGTAGGTTATATCAAAAAAAATTGCCTGTTTCTTACTTATTTCAGTGTGTGTACAAATTCTAACCACGTTCCTCATATTGGGCTGAGTTAGTTACCTAGTGGTTTTTGAACCATAAACATGTAAATAAGGCTTGTTTTAAAAGCATGTTGTAAAGCTCCTGAGTATTATTTTTCCGTGAAATTTGACGCATCGCGTTCATGTTAGCCAGGAATGTCTTTAAGAAGATAAAGAAGCCATTATCAACAGCTCACCGAGTTTAAGCGAGTCGTACAATTTGGCTACGAGAAGGTGGATTTTCATTCCGCGATATTGCAGAAAGACTTGGTGTAAATGTTTCTACCGTGCATGATTATTGGAAGTTATGGTAAAGGGATCGTACTAACTGAAGAAGATCGAGTTCCTAGCGGCCACGTGGCACGACTGAGAAGGAAGATCGCCGAATCCTGCGTACGGCTGTGGCACATCGTACTGCATCTGCGGCTGACATTCGAGCTGCAGTTGGCCCCGCCGTGATCCAAATAACGTAAAAAAAATCGCTTACTGCAAGGACAGCTCCGAGCCAGGAAGCCTGCATTCCATTGACTGCAAACCGTTGTCGTTTGCGACGGCAGTGGTGTCAAGACAGAGCTCCCTGGAGGTCGGAGTGGAGATCTGTTGTAATTTCTGATGAAAGGAGATTCTGCCTTTGTGCCAGTGATGGCTGTATGTTGGTCAGAAGGAAGCCAGGGGACCGCCTGCATCCAAGCTGTCTGCGGCCTAGACATACGGGACCAACACCTGGAGTCATGGTCTCGGGGGCAATTTCCTATGACAGCAGGAGCACTCTTGTGGTTATCCCAAGCACACTGACTGCGAATTTGTCGTCAGTCTGGTATTTCAACCTATAGTACAGACCTTCATGAGTAGCATTCAATTGGGAGTTTTCCAACAGGATAAGGCTCGCCCTCACACCACTGCTGTAACGCAATGTGCTCTGCAGAGTGTTGACATGTTACCATGACGTGCAAGATCACCAGATCTTTCTCCAATTGATCACGTATGGGGTATCATTGGACGGAAACTCCAGCATCATCCACAGTCAGCTATGACTGTCCTAGTATTGACACAACAAGTGCAACAAGCATGCCACTCCATACCACAAAGTGACATTCGGCACCTGTATGACACAATACATACACGCTTCCAGGCTTGCCTTCGAGATTATGGAGGTTACATCGGCTATTAAAGTAACATAATTTCATATTTGCACAGCATTTTCTTGAGCTTAAATTATCCAGTGATCTTGTACATTTAATCAATAATCATGTTTACTAGACAATTGCAATACATACTACCCAAATTTCATTATTTTACAGTAATTTTTTATTGGTGTTTTTTTTTTTTTTTTTTGCCAGTATCTTTAATACTCCCAATAGAATCCGAAGATCATTTTTGAAAAGGTTTTTAGAAAAATCAAGCTTTTAAATTTAAGAGTTAAAATTAAAACACATAAACACCGGCACACATAGCGATATTTTAGGGCGATTAATGAACGTTAATGTTAGTATTTAGCCATGTTCAATGTTATAATATCAGTTACGAACGTCATTCTGGACTTGAAACATATGTATATGCATGCGCTATTTCATCTCCCTTACGGCCACAGGTATAGACGGATAAATTGAATCCTTCACTTTCACGTGCTGAAGTGTATCGTAGTTTGTTAAAGGCAATATAATATATGTCGTAATATAGTATAATGTAATAATCGTGGTTGTGTGGTGCAGTCTAATATGTGATAACAGTTTGATTAATGTAACAACTGCAATTCGGTAAATGAAGTGTCATCATTGCTTATTAACTCATTATCATGTAGTATTTAGTTATCAACTTCTCACCCGCAAAATGTTTTCAAGCAATTTAGCAAAAAGAAATGGCTTTTCGATTCAAGAATTTTTTAAACACATTTAGAATTATCTATTTTCGTTACTTTTCAAGAGAGCGCGAAAACGTTTGTCCGATGCATACAAAGGACAGGACTCACGCTCTTTTTAAGGCTGCTATGTGTTAAAATTGTAATATTGCGCACTATAATTTACATAGTTTAGAATAGTACCTTTTATAACTTTAAAATATAAAATTCAGTATTTCAAGCGTCAGTTTGACAACTGGAGCAGCTTTTCTTGACTCAATGGTGATAAATATTGTTACTTCTTTACCTTACCCACAAATAGAAAGGAATCCTCGTCTGAAATTAAAATGGCTCCTCATATAAATGTTTCTGCCTTTTATTATCGTTTCTGTAATTGTTAATCCAGCTTTCTGTTTTCCGTTATTCTTTGTTTTATACGTCACAACTTATAACCTGCAAAAATTCAATTCCTGTTATTTCTATTTAGTAATTTCATTGTAAATTTCAACTGGCTCATCTGATCAAATTATTGCTTACAATTAAATCACAAAAAAAAACTAAATAGTGGCATTGCCCATAAGAGACTTTTTTGTGACGAAAGTATTAATATTTTGCCTAATGCTAATGATATATTAAACAACTATTCAAGAACTTATACATTAATAAATATTATCTGTCACATAAAAAAATATTTTAAATTAATGTGTCTATACTATTAAATTTAGTTTTTGCTCATTATTTACAGTTTGATGTTTATTATGCTTCAAAAGCAAATAGCATAAACAATCTGTTAGGGTGAGAACTACACGAATGTTCAGTAAAATAGTAAATTTTGAAAGTGCACGGGCATTAATAAATATTTAAGCATAACTGCTAAACATACTACGCTTCAACTGCAAGTTCTCATTTACATTCATCCTTTTATATCAGGGTTGCTCTAAACCTTTTAATACTACATTCAAGAAACTTATTTCCTAGTTTCATATTAAAAACCTCCCTGAAACTTAATCTTTCTGAAGCAACTAAATAAAGTTTTCCCTAATGTAAAAGTGACAGAATAGTTTTAAATGCAAATGAAAGACTTCCACTTTATAAGAAAAATGATCAAGTACTTTAGTAAAGTCAAAACTTTCTGAAGGAAAACTTTCTTAATTAAAATATCTCCGTTCCTTTTTGCCAAGTCTTATTATGAGCATTTATTAATTCCCTTTTTTTTTCAATGCAAAAAGATTTTGTTATTAGTAGAGCTTCATTGTTTCTAAGCTCACGAAAAAAAACAAGCAGTTGATTGGAGATAAAAATTTATGTTCCATGTTTCATTGCGGTTAATTATTTGTTGTTGTTTAGTTACGACACTTGGAAAGACTCTTTTCGCCTCGCGAAAATAGAATTTAAAGTCGAAAAGAGCGACTCCTCTGAATTTGAGGCACTCAATTGGCGAGGAAACTGTTTTGGCCTTCTTCCACAATTTTAGAAAAGCTTTGAAGAAGCGACTGTAAGTCATCCGAATTCTGCACCCATGTTAACTACTACCGACCTATCTCAAGACTAAGCATACTCTGCTTGTTCTCGGTAGAAATCTCCGATTCCAACACCTATCAACTACGCAATTCCTGGCCTTCGTTGAATGTTTAAACTAGGTTATCTGTGTTGTGCTGTAGATATTATGATCTTCAGAAAAATGAGAAATAATTTTTTCACTTGAAACGAAGCAATGTGTCTCGTAAAGGTAAAAATTTGTTTTTTGAATACAGTGGAGTCTCAAGAAATTTAAATAAACCAAATTCAGCAGCAAAATTGGTTGAACAGCATTTTCACAAAAAATTTGCTCATATTCTCTGTAGAAGCTCCCATACTATTCTAAAGCTTGACAACGCGGACTTGACAAAGAAAGTGACAGTTCAAGATTTATTCTAATACGTAAAGCAGTTTTTTGAAACATTTCCAACTCGCTGGTCTTTGAATTCGTAATTTTAAATCGGTTAGTCGGAAAAGAATGAAATTAAATTTTTAGCTCTTTGTAAACTCATTCTAATTAATAAGGTAAATAGTTTGAAAAAAGTCATAATCTAAAGTGAAACTATAGCTCACAATACAAATATTTACGAAGTATTTTTTAAACGATTTATTCTGAGCTGTATTTACACTTCAAAAGATATTTATTTAACTTGAAGTTAAAAAAAAATAGTTCAGAATAAACCCATACAAATGCTAAAAACACACGTTAGAAAAGATCAGTTTGAAACAAGATTAAGAAAAAAGACATTGCTTACTAAATACACTCCCTTACTTATTAAAACCATTATCACAATTAAACATAAGCAAACTCAGAAACAATACAAACTACCGATTGTATAACAATATAATATTTAAAATACATGTTCTTAAAATTGTGTCAATTCAAAAATACCTTTCTACAGTCATTCTATTGTAAACTAAGTTCATGACTGCTTTTCGATGTATTTTTTCTCAAAGATGTCAGATAACCTTTTACTTTCTTTTCCAATCTATTTAAACCGCAAAAACTAAAAAATGAATCTTTAAACGGTCTTCCTTTGTTTAGTGCGGAGACTTTTAGAAAGTTCTTAATGGACCAGTCTCAGCAAATACATAACAAAACTCGATTGTTTGAGTCTTTATTCTGTCTTGCAAGAACAAATAACGTTTTTTCTTCATTTCTTCGCTGTATAAGAGAGTAAACATGGACAAAAAAGTTGTCACAAATAGTATTGGCTTTCAGGTAATGTACTAATGAACTTCATGTGTTCAGTAAGAAGAAGCATCTGAAACTCACTAATGAAAATAATATTCTTTCTTTATCGACTGTACGAAGTTTTTTTTCTAACCCTTGTGTCGACCACTTTTTCATTTGCTTCTGACAGCTGGATATTCAAATAAAATAGGACAATACCCTGCAAAAAAAAAACTTGTTTTTATATTATAATACTGGAACAGAGGTTCCAATTTGGAACTAAACTGCACAGTAATAAACTGTATAATTAGCAATTTTACAGTTTATTACCATAAAATTAGCTGTATTATACTACAGAAACAACAGTATATTGCTGGCAGCAGAGGTCCGACTTTAAAGCTGCAAAATGCACAGTAATAAACTAAAATTTGCAATTTCATATTTTATTACTGTAAAATTAGCAATTTTCATAGTTTATTTCTATAAAATTAGCTGTATTATACTGTAAAAACAATATTTATTTTTGCAGTGAAGTTTCTGTAAATTGAAGCATCAATATATTTCGTAAAAAAGTGAGAAATTCATCTAACCAACCCTTTATTTCATAGGTCTAAAATAATACTGTACGGAGATTTTGTCCTTTTAAATAAGGAACAGTCAATGCGAAAAATATTTGAAGGGTCAGGGGGAAAAACCACGGTAGTCCACTTTTTGTTGAATTTAAACTGATGCTACCACCTGTTAGAAAAATAAGTGTAATTTCGTTTAGTATATACAATATTCGTGAAAAAACACTGTAGTCCATGTATTATTGTCATTTTAGAACAAGTATACTGGGGAAATTTAAGAGTTCGTAAAGTTTAAATTTCGTTTTTCTCAAAATGAATCAAATGTGACTACCGTGGTTTTTCCCCCTGACCCTTCATTTTTAAAACACAATTGTTTTTTATTGTTGCCATATATATAAATGTATGTCATGTTTCGACATATGACCGTAAATTTTGTTCGCTGACCAGAATTCGAATCAAATGGAAATTATAAAATCTGTTTTTGTCCTTCGTTTAGCAAAGAGGCGGCGATTTTAAATGTAAGTAGCCCTTGAATACTGGCATTTTAGGCCTATGTCTTGACTGGTCGTGTTTTGAGGGGTTAAAAGTTATTTAAATACAGTGGCGGCGCTAGCTATGGGGCAAGGGGGGCAATTGCCCCCCTGTCGGGAACGTCTTGCCCCCCCATCGGGGAAAATTTCAAGCTTCGTCGGGAAAAATTTCCGACGATCAAATTTTCCGACAGAAATCTGAGCGCCGAAAATATTTCTGATTCCGACAGATCGGTAATTTTCTACGAATAAAATCATTCAACGAAAAAAACTTATTTTTTTTTCTAAAACATTCTCAATATTCGACAAATTACACGATTTCAGACCAATTTCGAACACGAGAACCTTCGGGAAGCTGGTAGCAACAAGCGGTATCGGCGAGCTGCCGTCGTATCTCTTTCGGGCGCACGTAAATTCTGCTGGAGAAAGTTATTTTTGTTCAAGTTGAAAAGGGCAAATCTTCCCTTTATTTTCCTCACCAGTGGTCTCCACCCGCAAATCGCCACCAGCATGGCAAAGGGACATTCATTGTCACTTTCTGAGAATCTGATAATCATCAACGACAAAATAGCTGCTTAATTGCCTCAACCTCATTTACGACCAGACGCTAGACACGTGTTTCTCCGACGGCTTTTTTCACCCACCAACTGTCGAGGAGCGAGACTCGGGGATTAGACCCCTTTTTCCATCTTGGACGGCGAATGCCGCGGGCTCCCGCGCATTCCATAGCGAGCTAAAAGAAGCGAAGCACTCAGCCCACCCCAATTCTATCTCGAAAACTTTTCTTTCACGGAGTTACTTCTTAGCAAGAGGAAAAAAATTGGAACAATATTTGAACGAATTAAAATATAGCAGAATAGAACAAATGCAAATCATCTCCAGAAGTAACTGGGTAAGTGTGTTATAAACTTTTGGAATGCTTTTTTTTAACAATAGGTGCAGGAGCAATTTGAATTTGAAGTTTTCTTTTTTCTTTCTTTCATTTAAAAATGTGCACATTTAGATAGCAACGAGTTAATAATTAAATCTACACACTTTGTGTGTTTGGAGGCGAGGGAGCAAAAAAGTGTTAATACTTTTATTTCGCTCCTATTTTTCTCTCTCAAGCAGAATAGTTTATAAGCTAATTCTCTTTATTTATTTTGTTCAATTACACTTCGTTTGTTTTTCATTTCCTTTTTTCGTGTCATGTATCCTCTGAAATTCTCAATCCTCATTTTTAAGGATCCCCATTTTTAACCCCCGACGCAACAAGGAAGGGGGTTATAAAGTTGACGTGTCTGTGTGTTTGTATCTGTCTGTGGCACTCTAGAGCCTAATCGGATGAACCGATTTCAAAAAAAAAAAAAAAAAATCTTTGAAAGAAGAGTTGATCGAGATTGTTTTTAGCTACGTCGCGTCTTCGAATGACATTAATTAACGAAGATATTGATTAAAAATCTTTAAAACGTTTTTGAAGAGAAAAAATACTTGAAAAGCTAAAACAACGGTATCAAAAGAAAGGAAAAAAAATGCGTCTGTCTGATAGAATGTGTTTGGAACTTCCATGTTATATAGAATTCGAATATTAACTAACGTGTCTTAGCAAATGCGGCTTAGCCTTAAATTTATGATATTAGATATAGTTTATTACGATTGCCGGTCGACGGGGAAAGAAAACGCAATAATTTAAAATGTTTTTCTTTCGCCATTTTCTATTTGTTAACAATTAAAATACTTGTAATTGTATAAAGCAGTAAGAAACCGCCCCTAATCCAGGGCTAAATTGACTTCAGTATGAGGTTTTAAAAGAATACTCAATTTTCCCCTTTATTCTGCTTTTGCGATTGGCAATTTTACTAGTAAGGATTATCTTTCCTTTTCCGTGTTTACCTTGTCCTCTCGAAAAAAATTAAATATATTTAAATTTAAAATGCTTTTGAGCAGTGTAGTTCACTTTAATCTGGGTCGAGGGTTTTAAAATTTTTTAATCTTTGTACTTGTACTATTTAGTTTTGTTTCATGGTAAGAACGATTACCTTTCAATCGAATGCATCATAAAAAAATTGAAAAACTGGGGACAGGGGGGAGGGGGTAACCAAATTTTTGAATTATACCTGTGCCCCCCTGTCGGGCAAGCTTGCCCCCCTGTCGGACATTTCCTGGCGCCACCTCTGTTTAAATATGTGCTGGTAATTTACTACAATATGAAAAGAAAGCTCAATTTATTGAAACATATCCCTCTGAAAATTATCAATTTAAATTCGTGCATTAATGTGCTATAGTTTCTATTGTAAACGATATTAAGCATCTGAAGTAGACAAATTTCTATACTCCAAATAATAATCGTTGTATTTCAACTTTTGGCCGCTGGAGAGTAGTTTGAAAGAACAATGACGTAATGTACTGAAGGTTAAAAATTAGGGTTTAGATTTAATAATGTTTGTTTCATATCTGTTACTGTAAAAGTAAAATATATCTGCTATACATATACACTTTCGTCATCATTTTCAGTCACTTCATTTATTTTCGCAGTTAGTATTTCAAATAAATGTATTGTTCTTCTTTTTGGTCTCCAGTCGTTGTTCCTTTGGAATAGCGATTCACAGAGCTTACCTCATAAATTTTAGATTGGGAGTTCATTCTTAATAGTTTATTACATTAATAGCATCTACAGATGGAAAAAAGATTTTTTAGCGCCTGTTTGTGCTTTCGATTATTAAAAGCATATCAACACAAAGCTAGCAATGTTATTCTTTGAATTCCTTCCCAATTACACTCAATTGGCGTTATTAACTTTATTTCTCCAGAACATGTTATAAAGCTTTTGTAACTGTTCAAATCAAAAAATTAAACATAAGAATGATACATTCTGTTGATAAAATTGCTTTGTTCTTATCGAACTACTGTCTCAAAAGGTATTAAGAGAGACGAGCTGACCAATTATAAGCACATTTTCAGATCTCATACGCGTAAGTTAGTGTTTTTAATTTTTCAGTCTTTACTGTACTATCTGTTTATTTTCTTCCTTGGGGATATATTTATAATACAATAATCCATTTTGTACTTTTTTGAGAGGAAACTAACTTGAAACAAATGTTCTTCTTCTCGTATTGCTATCATAAGGGTCGAATAAAAACAAAAACGAGTAAGAAACAAACTTAGATATTATTGTGTAAAATTCCGAGCTGATTCCGAAGCATTTTTATGAATTCTTCTTCGGTTTCAAAATTTTTGAACAACTTAAACGAAAATGGTGGTAAAAAGAAGAAAATATCTAAAACCAAACAAAGAAAGCTAAGAAAATCTCAATAGGGTGTGAACTTGAACTTATATGTAGGGTTTAGTCAAAAGGTATAAGGAATATCTTTTGAACCGGTGAAATTGAGTACTTTTAAAAAAGAAAAATGTTTCCCTGAACTTAGTACATGTCCACTGAAGTACATTATTTTCGGTGCAACACGTGCATTTTCTTGTTTAATCTACAAGCAACATTTTATTCATCCGAACTAACTGTTCTTTCTTTTTGTGTTTCAACATCAAAAAAAAAAACTATTCTTGCAAAGAATTTTATTAGAAATAAGATATTCTACAACTGTTGTAGATTATTGAAACATATTAACTTATGTTTGACTTAATATGGAAAAGAAGTTACCATGTTATAACTGAAAAATTTGCAAATTTGATTATTAATTAATTCCATCCAAAAGAGAAATATCAATGCCACAGTATTTTAATATTCCTATTGTGTTCTTCAGAAGTTGGCTATTTAAGTACGGAAAGACGTTCTAGAATTTATTGAACTTGTTAGAATGATAGTGACATAAGTCAAAAATTTTACAAATTGAGTTAAACTTTGAGTCAAACCACTGTAAAACAATTGGTGTAACCTCACTCAATAAAATCATCAGCAGCATTGCTGCCTCCAATATTCTGAAGTAAATTAACTGAGAAAACTGGTGTAACGTAACCTATAGCTTTGGGAGGGTTACACCAGATCTCTCTGCAAACTTTCAGAGAAACTGTTCGAAAGGTTACACATAAGCAAGAATAAACTTTCACCGGTTTTTCATTGAAGAAAACTCATTTCTAAGTGCAAATTGTCTTACACTTCAAACAAACTATTCAATGATTTAAATAATTCAAAGCTATTAAATGATCAAGTAATAACGTCTCTTCATAAGTTCTAAATTGAAAGTATGAAAATAGGTTGCAATGCTTGACACTACCAAACATACACCCGTGATTACTCATATTTCATATAATAATGTCAAGTTATACCTATTCATTAATATTTTACTATAACAGTATAAAACAATAACAATTTTATGCTTAAAAACTCTTTTTCTTTTCGTCTTCTTTACAGCTTTTTTCTTTTATGTTTTCTGTTATTGGTTTATTCAATATTTATCAGGATTATGATTTCCTACTACCAATGTACAACAATCCCCTACACACCAATTCGAAATTTATTACAATTAAGCAAAATATTTTTACAGGATAAAGATATTAAATAACACCCTGGGTGTAGTAGAGCTATCAACGCTACTTGTTAAAGACAACTTTCAAAGAAAACGCCTTTCACCACTCGGCCACTGTGGACCGTCTTTATTTTGTTTAGGGGAGGCTGGGGTAATAAGAGACAAAAAAAGCTAATAAAATGTATGCTACTATTCTAAAGAACTTGAAACAAATGTCACATAGTAACTGAATTAAATGAACTCCTTTTGATTTTTAGGTGATTACTTTATTATATATTTTGGCTAAAAAAATGTTTAACCAATTCAATGAATTCTTGTATGTACTAACCTCATGTGAGGTAATAAGAGACTAAGACTACAACTCTCCATATATATATCAAGGAAAATCATGTGGGGTAATGAGAGACATCTGCAAACAGTTCTGAATCAGCCGATAATTTTTAATTTTCTATATTTTCGTGCGTTGAAAATTTTTTTTTTTTTTTTCAAAAATTAATGTTCACTAATATATTTGTACTATTCATTTCTTATAATAGGGGAATGTGGGGCGAAGTGAAATGGTAAAATGTTTTCACAGTTTGCAGCGCCATCTATCTCGCAATATTTTAACTAAGTTCCTAGACATATAGTTGATTTCTGTCAAAAAATAAGTATCTCCAAAGATCAACGAAAAAAATACGCAAGCCATTTTCAAAATTTGATACCTTTATTGTAATAGTCGTGGTTTTTCAAAAATATTTCTTGTTATTATAAAAGGATAAAGTTTTTGTAATTATCATTTGGGACATTCCATGATAACTTTACGTTACATTTTAACAAATTCTTTAGCATTTAGCACATCTGTGCAAACAAATAATGTTATATAAACCTTGTACAAAAGTGATTTATAAAAATGGCAATCAAAAGCGAAATTTAAATGCAAAAATCTTTGAATCCCATGGAATGTCCCATTTGAACTATTAATTGAGATCTACTGATGTCCATTGCAGTCCTTATTTAGTTTATGTTAGACATTTTTTTATTTTAAATGTTCAATGTAATTTGGCGTATGCATACGGGGCAAAGTGGATGGGGCAAAGTGAAATAGTTCATTCCGTATATTTATTCATTCATTTATTTATTCCCGTAGGTATTTCTTCATTTATAAATGTATTTACATTCTTTTAATTATTTACTTATTTGCTCATTCATCTACTCATTTTCTTATTCATTCTCTATTTTATTCACTCATTTAATTTATTTCACATATTAATAAATTTATTTATTCATTTACTTGCTCGTTCTTTAATTTTCGTTAATTATTTTTTTCGTTGATTTACGCATTCATTTGTGAAAATTGCTGTTAATCGTCGAATAGAATTTTTTTCATAACAAAAGTATTTTGTTTTTCACTTTGCCCCATGATTTTTTGAGGTGAAAATTTTTAACAAAGTTCAAAATAAAACTGCCAAAGATGGAAAATAATATTTCAACGAAATTTTAATTGCAAATTAAATTATTCCTTCTTTATATACAATAATTTTTAGAACAAAATTCTCATTTGTTCCTTTTGAAGTAGGTACGTAAACTTAACTATTTTACTTTGTCCCACATTAACCTACTAGGTTCTGAATAATATAATATTAGACTTAATGATAGTTATAAATAATGCACGTAACCAAGGGATTGACCACAAATATCAATGTATTTTTAAAGTGGCCAGAAAATATTTTAAAAGTTATCTAAAGTATAGTCAAAAATAGGTAAAAAACGTCTCTGGAAAGAGTACAAGTGTTATTAGGGACTTTTTCTAGTCCTTAAGTAAAAATGAACTTAGAAACTTGACTGACTTTAAATGAAGAGACAATTGTCTCTAGTTACCCTCACAAAAGCTAAAATTTTGGCAGTAAGAAACTGGCTCACAACCTGTAAATAAAGAAGGCTTTCAAAATTTCAAAAATAGTACATCAATAGTCATAGTCTTGGTCAGAAGTTTACACATTATTAAATCCCAAACACACCTATAAAATAAAAAAATGAAAATGTAAAAAAGTCACGAACTTTTAAGTCAAGTTCAGCGTGAAGGTTATTTTTCATTGTATGAAAAAAAAAAATAAAACATGTTGTAAACTTTTGAATAAGTGTATTGCAACAAAGTATACATATATTACTTTATGTTACATAATTTTTAAAGTTTGCTAAATATATATATATATATATATATATATATATATATATATATTTTTTTTTTTGACTGCGTCTCTTATTACCCCTGCCTCCCCTATGAGAGTTTACGAGCTGTGTGTCGATACTTGTCTTTACTCGTGCGCTTCGAATTCTATCTCAGTTTTTAAAAATAGTTTTGACGCTAGGTGGGACTTGACACAAGATATCGTGAAAACGTCCACTAACAATTAGTTTTCTTAAAATCGGCACGATTTCCTCTGGAAGTTGTATAACGTTACTCCAATCAGCAATGGTAACCTTAGATATTTTTTTAGTGTATTAAGTGTGACAAATGCTGAAAAAATACTAAACAATAGTGCCTACTAAACGCGCAAGAAAAGTGTATACTAACCGAAACTGTTGTTTAAGGTAGAATGACATTGGTGTAAGTCAGTTGCCATGCAGCTGGTTGAAACAACCGCCATTATTTTCTGCTATGGGGAGCCTCACTCTCTCTACTCATAATAATCCTTGCCTAGATTTGACTTTTATGCAATATCCCCTTCATAAATATAGAATGAGAATGATGTAACTCATTTAAAGTTGCTTCAAAAATTAGTTGTAAGAAACCTTTCACCAAAGTTGGTGCACAAAAAATGCTGATATACAAATCCTTCTCTTGAAATTAAAATTTACCCAATCCTAACTCTGATGTGTTCAAAAAACTTTCAATTACCGCACTGAAAAAAATGAACTGTTGTTTTTGCAGTATGATACTGCAGCCGAGGTTACAATTCAAAACTAAAATGCACAGTAATAAACGAAAACGAGCAATTTTACAGTTTTTTACTGTACAGCTAGCAATTTTACAGTTTTTTACTGTAAAGCTAGCAATTTTACAGTTTATTGCCGTAAAATTTATCTGTATTATACTGTAAAAACAACATTATAATAGTGGCAGCAGAGGTTCCAGTTCAAAACTGTAAACTGCATGGTAATAAATAGTAAAATTAGCAAATTTTAGTTTATCACTGCAAAATTAGCAATTTTACAGTTTAGTTCTGTAAAATTAGAAATTTAACAGTTTATTACTATAAGATTAGCCATTTTTACAGTTTATTACTATAAAATTAGCTGCATTATACTGTAAAAGCAACATTCATTTTTTAAGTTCGGAAATAATGTTAGGCAGACGTGAGCCACTTTCATTTTAACCACGGAAATTCATCCGCCTTCAAAATATACTTTTAAATTAGATACAAACTGAATAAAATGAGACATTGTAAATAATCAATGAAAAGAATTCATTTCCTTCCAGCACTTGAAGGAGTCAGTTTTCTGAGCATTTCAACTACTAAAACAACTCTATAACTTAATGATACAAAGCACTTCATTGCAACGGAAATTTGCATTCCTTTTACAAATGGCTCATTTGCTTGCACGCAATTCAAACTTGACCGAATTCGTGTCGTTCAAAAAAGCGACACTTGTAATTTCATTCTTTTACAAAAAGGTTCAGATAAAATTGTTTAACTTCTTCTTCAAAATACGTACATTTACATAATTTTAAATAAGTTAATTATTGCCTCGGAAATTAATGCATCCCACATTTCCTGTTTAGTTTTAAACTCAGGAACGAATAAAACTGCTAGTCTGAATACTGTTCATTGTCGTTTTAATAAGGTCTTTTTTGGCCATAGATTTTAACACTATTTTTATTTTTTATTCTGAAAGATTAACATAAAGCTTTTATTTTTGTAAAACGTATAAAATGTCGTAACCTCTTAATCAGGCTTTTGCTGAAATTTTTTGTTTTGCTACTTGTATAGTCTTTCAAAGTAACTTTGAGCGATATATCTTCATTTTAAACTGACCTACTCATGTTTTAACAGTTTTACTGCATTAGTGGATAAAAGCGGAAAACAAAATTCTAAAGTATTGATAGTTATATAAAACTAGGAAAAAAATATTAATCACTAAATCCATTTAAAGTGAACCATTATGACTTTAAATTACTTAAATAAATCCATGCGAAATAAAGTAGTAATGTAAAACTGGATGTATGGGAACAGCGTACTGATTCGGAACAAAACTTCCTGGCCATACAAAGAAATTCTTCATAAATATACAGTCGGGAATTTCTGGCGGTCACTTTTTTTAGAAAGATTTCGAGCTCGTGTACTTGGACTGGACACACAGGACCCGTTTACAAAGGTTATATCATAAGAAGTTGGAAAAAAAATATGTTTTTCACTCCGGCAAGGCTAATACTGCGACATCGATGTCGATGTTTTGGAAACATCGATGTTTATGTGAGAGCATTGATGTTTTTACCATCGATGTTTGAGGGTCGATGTTTTTCCAACATTGATGTTTTGGGTTCGATGTTGTTTTCGATGTCGATGTTTTATATTCCAGCAAAGAAAGCCAAAGAAAAATATACGATAAGCACACTTATTAAAAAGGTTTCTTCTTTAATCAGAAGTTGCAATATTAACCTCATTGGAAGATAATGTCTATAATTATTATCGCTGTTTTGCTGTTAACGTTTTTGAATAAAAATATGCGTTAAAAAAGATTCATCTTTCTTTAACCACTAGTTGAAATATATACCAAATTGAAAAAAAAGGTTTTTTTCTTTTTTTTTTTTTTTTTTAATAACAGATGATGTTTTACTGTCAATGGTTTTTAAACATCGTTATTTTGCATTTTATATTTTTTCGATATTTTTTTATATTTCAGCAAAAAAAAAAAAAAGTTTTATAAAAATATGCGACGAAAAAAATTTACACAATTAATCAACAGTTGCGTTATATACCTCACTGAAAAAGTTTTGTTAGTTGACATCGATATATTACGGTTGATGTTTCTCCAGGAGACAAAAGATTTATCTAATTGAGGGATATACAGAGGCGCTTGTAATGGGGGAGTAACAGAATAACTGAACATTCAAATGTGTAAGTCATTAAGAAAAAAAGATCGATGTTTTGAAACATCGATGCTTGAAAATATCGATGTTTTTTGGTCGATGTATCAATACCATCGATGTCCGTATTTTCCAACATCGATATCTTGAAACATCGGTGTTTTGCCTTCGATGTCGCACCCCTACTACAGGCTTGTGAGCAGTACAGCAAGCGGAAGGCTAAAAAGCATCAAATTTTTATCGTCTGCAAAACTTTGTAAGTACAGACATTTTTGTATTTCAAACCAAAGAATAGTATTTTTCAATTATTCATCTTCTGAGCAACAGAGTACCACATTAGAATAAACAACATTTTTTAAATTTTGTCATTAAAAGGAAAAATTCTTTAAAATGTCTTAGAATAAGGATTTGCGGAAGCACTTTGGGCTGTACCAATTCAAACTTATTAAAGGAAACTGTTTGAAAAATCAAGATTCTTACTCCAATTCTTCTAGTCAAGACAGGAACAAGGATTTATTATTTTTTACCCTTTCTGGTGCGAAACTAGGCCTTAGAATGACCGAAAATTCCAGATTTAGAAAGATTTTTGCTCCAGGAGACTTCTTTTTACTTAAAATACTTGGGGAAAAGTTATACAGACTCTGTAGCAAAAGTCCAATGCACAGACAACGATGAATACGTAGGGAAATCTTACAGGACAATCTCCGAAACCCAAAGATCTCAAAAAACTAAAGAAAAGGCAGATATTTGTCCTAAATGAGTATTAAATATTGTTAAAAACTCATCTTAAAATTAAAATCACCCAGAAAAAAACGTGAATTTCGAATGCATAATTTACGAGGTGGGTATCCAAGCAAATTAGAGCGAAATGCAATTTATTCATGTATAAGCAAATATTTTTAGTAGTTGATATATAATGAGTTGGAAAAAAATTGTTTATTAGAGCTTAATACATCGTTCTCTGTGCAAAAATGAGAAAAAAGATCCTTATATAATATTCAAGGATTGTAAAGATCTTTGTCTCTAATTAAAGATGTTGGTTTCTATGATTTATGCAGCTTTGAGAGCGATGCGCAATTTTTTTAAATATAAACAAATATTATGAATAGTTGATGCATTATGAGCTGGAAAAACTGTTAATTGGCAGTATATGCATTGCTGGGTGCAAAATGCTTGAAAAGATCTATGTCTAATATGCTGTGTGCGAAAAAAATCCTATTTTTAAGGAAATGAAATTATATTTCCTGACTTTCTGTGATATTTAAATGAAAAGTTTTGGAGCGTTTAAAATGCTTCTCATTTTACGTTTCCTGACCTCTTCAAAACGAAGCCATTTAGAATTTATTCACATTCTGAGAATTTAGTAATATTTGTTGAAAAAAAGAAGAATCAATGCTTTTCCAGTGTTATTTATTCAGTTACATTTTAATGCGTTTGGGAAATTCAATGCCATTGATTTTCATTTAAATTTAAAATTTAAAAAAAAACTATTTTCTTTTCGTTCGTTATGTATTTTTAATTTTTTTGCTATACATGAAATCTATTTAAAATTAATAGTATAATGCTTTGTCATTAACTTATAATTAAAATCTAGTACAGCTCATAACATACTCATAAAATTTCATGTAACATACTACCTTTATTTACTCTTACGTTCAGCAAGAATTAAGCGAGTATCACCCATAGGAAAATTCATTTAACCCGAAATTCAACAGCAACTTTAACTTTTCATTCAACTAATTGAAGGGTCAGGGGGAAAAACCACGGTAGTCACATTTGATTCATTTTGAGAAAAACGAAATTTAAACTTTACGAATTCATAAACTTCCCCAGTATACCTGTTCTAAAATGACAATAATACATGGACTACAGTGTTTTTTCACGAATATTGCATATACTAAACGAAATTACACTTGTTTTTCTAACAGGTGGTAGCATCAGTTTAAATTCAACAAAAAGTGGACTACCGTGGTTTTTCCCCCTGACCCTTCAATTACCAGAATTAGCTTAGCACATGGATGTTCTCTGGCCGAAATTGAACGGAGAGTAGAAGTTGCTGTTGAATTGGGAGTTGGGTTGAGCGAATTTTCCTGAGTGTGATGCCCGTTTTCGTCATGCTGTTGATGGTGATTGCGGGAAAGATGGATCAGCCATCAATTTCTTTAAAGTACCTCTCAATAAATGAAGCAACTATCCCAGCCAGGTACAGAAAGATATTTTATAATGTCGTGCATCTATCTGCTTTTGGTGCTGTTATGTCTTGATACGCGTCGGCTTCGTAATAACATAAAAGGGCGACTTGAAATCCAAAGTGAAGGGATAGGGATATTGTACTTTTCATCCAGACAATCGGTAGAGATGGACCATGTCTAGAGAGGGGAGGTTTTCATTTCATTATTTCGAGTGTTGCATTAAACTCCTTAGTTTTAAACTGAAATAAGCTCAATCACGTTAAAGGACTTGCTTTTATCATGCATGCTTTTATTTGCATTTAGAAAAAAACATATTCCTGAGATTGTAAGTAAATCGCTATCAAAATTATTACAAAATATTTACTTTAAATTTTCACTCGCGCAGGCTTTTGAACTGAGACATTCTATGTTTCAGAGATATTTATAACTGGCTTTTCGTTAGTTAAGGCCCTCCGTTCCTTTCGACCGTAGGTAGAAAATCTCTTAAGGAGGTGTTTCTTCTTCCCTTTCCAATGAAAATAAAACCAAAACAGGATAATTATTTCGCGGAGAAAGAGCAATTTTTGGGTTCTGAAATCAAATTTCAAATAAAAAAGAACAATATAAATCGATTTTTTTTCGAAACAGCCTGCAAATCCTCTCAGAACTATGCAAAACATACAGAGAAATTTTCAGAAAAATGTGTCCGGTAGTTTCCTAGTTTACTCCGGGTACAAACATTTGGAGTTACCGTAAAATGGGGTGTATAGGAACAGCGGGGTCAATCGGAACAAAACTTCCAGACCGTACAAAGAAATTCTTCGTAAATATACTATTGGGTATTTTTCGCCATTAATTTTATTTTTAGAAAGGTAAGATCATAGGAAGTAGGAAAAAAATACTTTAGTCAATCTGGCAACGCTACTGGCTTCTAAGGAGGGCTGTACGTGGAATGCTAGAAAACATCACATTTTCATAGACTGCAAAACTTCATATGCAAGAACAAACCTTCTTATATTTTAAACCTAAGAGTGGTATGTTTCAATTATACATGTATCTGAACAACAGAATACCACATTAGAATTTACATTTTTTATAAATTGTGTCATAAAAATGAAGAATTCTGAAAAATGCCATTAAAAAAAAAATTGCGGGGTGAATCGGAACACTTTGTTCTGTTGTTCCAATTCAAACTTATTTGAAGGAAACTGTTTGAAAAATCAAGATTCTAACCCTAGTTTTTCTAATCAAGACAAGGACAAGGATTTATTACTGTTTATCCCTTCTCGTGAGCAACTAGATCTTAGAATGACAGAAAGTTGCACATTTCATAAGATTTTTTTCTCCAGGAGACTTCTTTTTATTTAAAATACGAGGAGGAAAGTCATATAGACTTTAGATAGCAAAAGGCAAGCACACAGACAGTGATGAATAAGCGAAAAAATCTTTCAGGACAATCCCCGAAACCCAGAGATTTTAAGAAACTAAAGAAAAGGCAGAGATCATCCCAGAAGATGCTATGAAAAAACTTAAGCCAAGTCACAATTGCTAGTTTTAAGGACAAGTACATATTTGTGGACGACATGAGTGACTTCCATTCGTGTTAAATCTTTGTATTTCAATTCAAAAGCATTTCTTAAAATTACTTTTCATTTTTCATAAGTTCAAAATTATTTTGAATTTTGACAAATTATAAACGTTTACTGGTATTGAAATTATACTTTTATTTGATAGTAATTATATGTTCTTGTTCTTCCTCATCAATATTACTCATGTTTGTGAGACCTATTACAGGTTTCATGGAAAAAAATACAAATTTTACCATGTGTTCCGATTGACCCCTATCAGCGGGGTGATTCGAAACACCCATAATTTCCTATATATTTTAATAATAACTGTTCAAAATGTTTTGTGTTTGCTTGGAATATCAAAAGTAAAGCAAGACCGAAGTTTTTACCCAGAAAATCAAATTGAAAAAAAATCTTTTAACTGCTTTTTTTATAATCAAAGCTGAAAAGTGTTCCGATTAACCCCATTTTACGGTATGTGTTATTCATATGAATCTATCAATGTTCTAGTCAACTGTATACTAGGGAATGTATAATGAAAATGTGCCAGCATATACTTTTTAAAATGACAAAAACACTTAGTTCTCTAACTAGTGTTACAGCAAAACATCCAGCTGTCAATTCTTACTGCACTGTATTATGAGAGTCTTTTTTTTTTTTTTGCGTCAAGATAATCCCATGAGATATCTGTTCCAAAAAAAGCTAAAATGTCTGTGTTCTATATTATCAACTGTTCTAAAATACCTTTCTCTCATATACATTTAAATACTAAAGTTTCTGCTTTTCCTTTCGTATCTATGTTTTTGTAGTTTCTAAGCTAATTTTTATTGCTATCCGTCAGCTATTGTATGATTTATGACAGATTGTTTTTAGTTCTAAATTTTAAATGTAATATAATCTACTTCTAGTTATAATATTTAGTGTAACAAAAAAAAATATGAACTATGTATAAAATTCTTGAAGTGTTTCAACTATTTCTGGCAAAATTCAAAATTTTAGGAACTATTTCTTTTGTCGTAAAATATATTAGCATATAATGCTTCGGATAAGTTCAGGTAGAGACATTAATGTTATACGATTCAGAAAATTAAAAAAAAAGACTTAATAAATTTAAAGTATCTTTTGTGAAAATAGTGTAAGTTTCATTGAAAAATGTATACTCCAAGTTTATCAAACTGCCTGAACTTAAAAAATTTAGAATTATAGTTAGTTTAACTTGTGTGGTAAGAAAATTTGATTTGTTGAAACACTTTTCTTTTTTTTTCTTTTTTCATAAGAGCGTTCATTTTCCTGCCAGCCTATAATGTTGCACTTGTTTTGTTTTGAAACTTTGTTCCTCTTAAAAAGAAGAATTTGTTTTCCAAACTGCATAATGAACGAGCGAAAACTGAAATTTTATTATCATCCGATAAAATCTTCTCAAAACTTATTAATAAATTTGAGTTCATATCAGCGTTTTAATAAAGCACGTAAGCTCAAGTTTTGTTTTTATAAAACAAAGGATACTTTTTCTTTCAAACTTGAAAAATGCAGCAATCTTGTGCTGAATATAAAAAATATGATAAAAGAGCCTGTAATTTGTTTTGAGATTTTACTGCTGTTTTGAGTTTGAACGTGCTTAGCAACAAAATGATGAGGCAGACTTAAGAAATTCCCTTTATAATCTTTGATCAGCACTTTTCTAATCTGGTACTTTTTCTATACTTTGAATGCTAGTTTAGGCTCATTTCAACATGAACCTCTTCGCAAACATGAACCTCTTCGCAAAATTTTATAATTGGATTTTTTTTTTTCATAAATAGAGCTGTCAAGAATAATGTTTTGTAAGAATATAAAAAACATTATTCTTGATTCATTAATCCATGTCATATTGCTCTTTTCTATATGTTACTCAATTATTCATATATTGTTCAATAATTTCATTCGCCTTTTTGTCCCTATGACTATCTTATGAGTACAATTTACATAAATCTTGAAAATCTTACATTCTTCACCCGTTCTGACAACACGTACACTTGTTTAGATATTATATCTCTGGTAGAGACTGCTATCGTACATCTTCATTTATTAGCATATAAGAAAAATTAAGATCTTAAATTATAATAGTATTTAACACGTAAGTTAAAACTGAAATTAAGATCTGAAATGTTTATTTTTTTAAGTTTTGAATTTCCTTAAAACTGAAAAATCACTTCGGAGCTGTAGAAATTCAGCTGTACTACTTATTTTGGAAAATATATAATTTAATCGCATCTCATTGTGTGTGTGCTACATTTCATTTAGTGTTTCGTCTCACGTGCGGATAATTTAAAATGTGTAAGAATCATTTCGCTGTTATTCATGCTCAGTGCTCATTATCTCTTAAGTGAGTGGAATAAATATTTGGAAACAGAAAAAATTCCACTGCTAACTCTAGGCGGGAAAATCTTCCGTTGAAGTGCATCCTTTGAATTTATGAATATAATTGCGACAGGTTATTCTCGTTCTCGTCGACAAAGTAGTGTACAAGAACGAATGGATATTTTATTGGAGGATCGCCCTAGGTCAGCAAAAGGTAATGCCTCTAATGCAATCCCGTTTGGGAAAAAAATCTCGGCAACAAAATTTTCTTCAGCAGTTAGCTACTAGTATTAAAAATTAGAAATCGCCTGCCGGATAATCCGACAGTAGATTAGTCATAAAAACTACCGAGGTTCCAAGAAATACTTAAAAATAAAATGCTAAACTTAAAAACTACAATTATGCTCTGCATGTGAGTTATACCACAGAAAATAAGGTGCAACATTTCCTTCGCTGGAATTCAAAATTTTTTTCGATAAAAAATTTAGCTTTTTTCTCCCTCAACTTGTAAATGATCAGCAGACTTTCTCAAAAATCTGCACGTCACAACGTCGCTCTATGTCTCCTACATAGATCTCGTACTACAGTCCGTTTAACGTTACGGCATCTATTGATTCCAATTCAAAATATAATGTAATTAGTTTTATTAAATTTACACTACGAATTCACCGCACACACTGAAAAGAGATTTGAAATATTTAAAATCATAAAAAGTGTTATCGTTGCCTGAATGTGTACTGAAATGTGATTAGAATGTGCTCCGTAATAAAGAATGTCTACCTAAATGCTCCTAATTTTGCTCCTTTATTTCCTCACAACATAAGTAAAAGTTTTTCTAACTAGGAACTTTTAAAAAAGGCACAAAGCGTATTGAGTAAAATCACTTTGGTTTACTATGAGAGTAATATGGCAGTTGGCTGTCAGTCAATGTATAAGAATAAATAAAACTGACGCGTTTCGAATTCAAGGGCATACCTATCACGATTCGCTCATTGGCTCTTCGATAGAAAAAAGTGATTATTTTGTTTCAATAACCTCTTGTTTTAATCAAAATTTTTAAGAAACACTGTGCATTATTATACATTTTTGGTGAAATTATGTGAGGTTTAGTCATTAGTTGGCTTAAAATATAATTAAATAGATATTTTACAACTACGTTTGAAGTAAATTGGTAGGTAATATTTATGTACTTTAAAGTGGAATAATTGGTTTTAAAAGCCATTATTTTGAAAATCGAACAAAAGGGGGAAACTTTGGCAGTGACCATTTTTGATTTTCCTCAGTTTTTAATATGTCAAAGAAGGTCATGAGAAATGAACATTCTGAAGTTTGTAGCCCCCCAAAAAATTTTGTTCGCTCGGTAAAAATTCCCAAAGTTTAATGTTATGCAGCGCTTTTTTTTTTTTTTTGGTAAAATGGCTGAAAGAAGCAATTCAGTTTCTTACAGAAACGCCACCCCATGGTTATGTTTACATTTATTGATTGTACAGTGTATAGTTATGAAGACCCCATAGTTATTTGGGTTGGAGTGTGTTGATTTCTTTAGTTAAGGGGCCGCAAAGTATGGTTTTTAGTCCATTTTCGCTCGAGTTTGAACTGCGTTATTTCCCCCTAAAAGCAACCCTCCGAATTTTTTTCAACATATACTGAAAATTTATACTATGAAGAGAATATGTAGTACGAAAATTGTTTAATATCTCATTGCTTTGAAGAGAAAAATACTCAGATATTTATGAAATTTTCAAAATTTGGAGTTTTTTGATCGCATTTAACTCGAAACAGCAACCCTAGAAAAAAATAACTTTTATGAATTATAGAACCTACAAATGTGTAGAATAACGTAAAAAAGAAAGTTGCGTGGGGTCTCGTCTCGTTTTCAGGAAAATATTTTTTTTTTTTTTTTTTTTTTTTGTAGCTCATTTTAATGCTTTTTCTCATAGTAAAATGTGTCCATCAAGTAGGTCAGACCTGCTAAAACTTTAAGTATATAGTAATGATGTACTTAAATTTATATAGGGAAAGAGAAAAAGACTAAAAACACTTAATTTTGTCTAAATTTTTATAATTTTAATTTTTTAATTCCAATTAACTCAAGAAACGTGAAATCCTGAGATTATTATTGAATGCTCATATTACTAACTTTGAAACATTGGAAAAAGTAAATTCGGTGAGGTTTGTTCAGATGTATTCTAGTGGGAGGTCACAGTGACCTCCCGAAAAATTTCATGATTGAAAATTTTGCTGCCGATTCGGCAAATTTGGAAACAATACTGCAACACTGAAATTTCCTATTAACATTGAGATTTTTTAATGATATATTTTTCTCACGTGTGCTTGATCGTACGTTGCAAAAATTTAAGTTCCAGTACCCATGAGTATCTTATACTTCTCAAGAAGATGTTCTTAATTTACCAAATGAATTTCCTAATTTTTCCAAATGATAAAATACGATCATGCCCACACGTAAAAAATAAATAAATAAAAAATATCAATGTTGCAGTATAGTTTCCAAAATTGCTGAATCTTCAGAAAAATTTTACGAATATGACATTTTTCTGGAGGTCACAGTGACCTCCTTTGACTTCCCATTGGGGAGCCTCTAAAAATACCTCACAGTATTTTCTTTGTCGAATATTTCCAGTGATTGCCAGCTAGTAATATGTAAATTCAATAATTCCCCAAACGATTTATCATTTTTTGATGTAATTGCAATAAGAAGCTAAAAGTTTTAAAAATTCAGACACAATTAAGTGATGTGATTCTTTTTCACTATTACTATACACTCAAAAATTACTATACACGCATACATAAATTATTAAAATGTATTTTAAGTTTCAGCAGATCTGACCTACATACTGGACACATTTTACTACAGGAGAACGTATTACAATCTGCTGCATTTTTTTACTATAAAACTAGAAGAGACACCTGGCCGCTTTATTTTTTACGTCGTTTTACACATATGCAAGTACCAAAAAAAAATATATATATATATAATCGTAACATGTAAAAAAATAAAAAATAGAAAATTTCAATGTTGCAGTATTGTTTTCAAGTTTGCCGAATCATCAGAAAAAAAATTCGATCAAGAAATTTTTCGGGAGGTCACTGTGACCTCCCACTAGAGTACATCTGAAGATACCTTACCGAATTTACTTTTTCCAGTGTTTCAAAGCTAGTAATATGTGCATTCCATAATAGTCTCAGGATTTCACGCTTTTTGAGTTAATTGGAATTAAAAAATTAAAATTATAAAAATTTAGACAAAATTAAATGTTTTTAGTCTTTTTCTTTTTCCCTATACAACTTTAAGTACATCATTACTATATACTTGAAGTTTCAGCATATCTGACCAACTTAATGGACACATTTTACTATGAGAAAAAGCATTAAAATGAGCTACAAAAAAATTATTTTCTTGAAAACGAGACGAGACCCCACGCAACTTTCTTTTTTACGTTGTTCTACACATCTGTAGGTTCCATAATTCATAAAAGTTATTTTTTTCTAGGGTTGCTGTTTCGAGTTAAATGCGATCAAAAAAACCCCAAATTTTGAAAATGTGATAAATATCTAAGTCTTTTTCCCTTCAAAGCAATGAGATACTAAACAATTTTCATACCACATATTCTCTTCATAGTATAAATTTTCAGTATATGTTGAAAAGAAATCGGGGGGTTGGTTTTAGGGGGAAATAACGCAGTTCAAACTCGAGCGAAAATGGACTAAAAACCATACTTTGCGACCCCTTAACTAAAGAAATCAACACACCCCAACCCAAATAACTATGGAGTCCTCATAACTACACACTGTACAATCAATAAATGTAAATATAACCATAGGGTGGCGTTTCTGTAAAAAACTACAACGCACTGAATCGCGTCTTTCAGCCATTTTACCAAAAAAGCGCTGCATAACATCAAACTTCGGGAATTTTTACTGAGTGAACAAAATTTTTTGGGGGACTACAAACTTCAGAATGTTCACTTCTCATAACCTTCTTGGACATATGAAAAAATGAGAAAAATCAAAAAGGGTCACTGCCACACCTTGTCTGAATTTCTAAATAATGGCTCTTAAAAGCTCTTTAAAAGCATTTTCGAGGAATCTCATGAGAATTTTTTTCAATGAAAATTTACTCGGGGGGAGGGACACTTTTAGCTTTTCGGTATCAATCCCCAAAGCTATTTCTGCACCTCTGCTTATAAGTAACTTTGCTTGCCATACAAAAATCAAGTTATTTCAAACCAAGCCTGCCTAAAGTTTCTTCAAATATATATCAAAATTTGAGAATAAAACAGAATGACAAATGGGTTCATTTTTCAATTTTCAATGGTCTAAATCAATTCGTATTAGCATTTCCATTATGATAATACAAATTTATCCCTTTATTAACGTACAGTAAGTGAAACAGCTATAAAAGTCATTCAAATTTCTAGCGTAAATATTTAAATTTACCAACCCCCACAAAATGTTCCAATTATGCAAACACAATGTTATTCAAAAGGCATTATTCCCCCAAAATTGCAGTCAAAACAAATTGCATTCTGTTGGCACTTTTCGGGTAATATATTTAAGTTACTGTTTAAACACGTGCTATTATAATAAATGGCCTCTGATTATAGCAATTATATTCAGTAAAAGACCCCACAATTTACGAAATTAAACAAGTTAAAATTAATCTTTTCTTTCTCTCTTTAAAACTGTGAGGAGAAATATGACGACGGAGGTGCAGAGAAATTGCTTATGCTGTAAAACTTATAGATTTCGGGGCAAACACTTTAATTAAGTTATTACGGTGACTCTAAAACTTAAGTTTTGTATTTAACTCTATCCCATTTAAAACTCGGGGCTTTTTTTCTTCTCTTTGATGTTTCAACTGAAGCTCAAATACTTGTAGGGTATGCGCTGACAATAAATTTCGCATATTTTTCATGTGTTTTTCACTTTCTTCTCTTATAGATGATCTTTAGGGTTTTTTTATTTCTCCTGTTCTATGGATTTTTTTTATTATAAGCTAAAAATACATAAACAAATGTTTTTATTTTTTTTCTCAAGTTAAAGAGTTACCAAGCCAAGTAAGTAGCCAATTACAGCTTCTTTCGTCCAAAGCTTATAGAACATTACTTGTAGATATATCCATTCTTATGCGAAATAAAAGATAATAGCATTTTTCGGCCTATATTTCAATGGAAAACACAAAACTGACGAAAAGCGAGGCTGTCATCAGGCTTGCATCGAGGTCTCCAGTTTCTGTGCTCTCAAATACAAATACAAATACTAATACAAATACAAATGTGACGACCAAAAAAGGCTCTGGGCCCAGCTAGATTGGTCCTGGTCAAATTATAGTCTCCAATAAAGATCAATGGCTCTTTTAAAGCTGTCTTCTCCCTTGCTCATTACAACCTCTTCCGGTAGGCAATTCCAAGATCTCACTACCCTATAAAAAATAGTAATTCTTCCTAATTTCCTGGTTAGCTTGAGGTTTGAAAAGCTTAAAACACAATGCCCTCTTGTCCTGCTTTCCATGCAAAACCTTAACTCAGTAATTTTTTATAAATTTAAATAACTGAATCATGTCCACCCCCGCCCCGCCCCGAATCTCCTTTGCTCAAGACTATAAATATTAAGCAACCTAAGCCTGGAATCGTACTCTAAATAAGAAAACCCATTAAAACTATCCTTGTAGCCCTCCTTTGAACCCTTTCCAATAAATTAATATCTTCCTTAAAGTAAGGGGACCAGAACTGAACAGCATACTCCAAATGACGTCTTATCAAACTTCTATAGGGGAGAGGGGGGCACGTATGAACAAGGGCACATGTGAACAAATGATATTTTACCCAGTTAACATGAAGAGAAAAATCTGAAAAAAATTTATGTAGATGGTATCACAAGTACTATAACCTGTCTGAAATTTCAAAGATCTAAATCATTTTTTTTTTACTTATCATAAGATCTTATGTTTTGGGAAGTGCCAATATACTTTTATGTTCCAGTTCTCTGAGTAAAAACACATCCAAAGCTATTTTTTTGTGATTTGAACTGTATTCGTCTTAAAGTGGCATTAATAAGGGAAGTTTTCATGCACTATTTAAAAAAAAATTGAAAAAAATATAGTTTTTTATCAAATTAGGCCGAAGCTGACATAAGGGGCACATGTGAACATATTATGTAGGGGTAGATGTGAACAGTTCCTATGTGCCCCATAATGGTATTTAGTTATTTCAATTTCAAAAATTGTTGATTTTTTTATATATTGAATAGTCTAATTAAGAAACATTTAATAATTAAAAGTTTAAATACTCAATATTTATTTGAAATTTGAGAGTTGCAAAGAAAAGAAAGTTAAACTTGCTAAACTGTTGAAAAAGGAACAGTTAAAACTTAAAAGTTGTAGTAACTGACGCTTAGTCCGATATTAGTTTTAAAGACCGCAACTATTAAGAAATTTGAGCTGAAGTCAACCTTGTACCAGAAATTTAACTGTGAATGACTTTGTTCTCGTAAAATTCACTACCAAAAAGACAAAATTTCACTATGAATGAGACTTTCATGTTACCAAAAACAGATGATCCATCGATTGGTAAACATTCTAATGATAGTCTGCTAAAATTACCACCACCTTCAGTTTTAGGTGGCATATGTCGAGCTGCATCTTCTGTTTCTCTCTCTGTAAAACTTGAAGGCTACAATGTTCATTGAATTGAGTCAATTAATCACGTTGAATAAATACCTTGATATTTTCATTGTAAGTGTTTGTTAATGTGTAATAAGCAGTATACTTAAAAATATGCTTAAGTGTATTTTATTTCCATTTATGTATCCGTGTTTACTTGTGCCCCATTTGTGTTTACAACTGCCCCCTACTGGGGCAGATGTAAACAAAATTTAACATATTTTCGACTTATTTTTTTGGTTGGAATTCACTGCTGAAGAAGGGAGGTAACTGCATGAAAGTATCAGCAAATGATTTATTTTTCATGTAAAGCACTTGTTTCTTTTACATCTCAAATTCATAATGAAAAAATACAAAAAGATCATTTTTGTTCACATGTGCCCCCCTCTCCCTTACATCATTAAGCTCTACTTATCAAATTTTGCCTCTTGAACTGCGGCAAAAGGGAACCAAGCGAGCGAGCTGTGAAGGAGTAGGGAGAAACAGGTTCGTGGTTTTTTTTCAGATCTTCAACCGCTAGATTTGGCTTGAAGGTGTTAATAACACTAATGCAACTATTGCAGCGCGGGTTGCCGTCGCTATTTCGCGGCCAAACTGGTTGCCATCGAGGATGGGCTTCACCTCACAACACGGCTACTCGCTAGGAACCCTGAAAGTCGACTATCGCAACGTCTTAAATAAGCACTACGCAAAACAGCAGAATAATAAACTGGTAGCTTGACTAAAATAGCGATGTTATTAATTCCCTCGCCGTGGATTCCGAGATTTCAATGGACAATGTAAATGTAACAGAACTTGCTCATACTGTGATTTTCACTTGCAAGACGTAATTTTTTAAACCTTATTCCGATATTTCATTGTTTAAATGTAAGAAATGCATTTTCAGAAGAATATACACTGAGGGTTTGTTCATTTTGAAAGCCACGAAAGTGTTTGTCGCTCAAAAAAAGGGAGGGGGGGGAGGGTCAAATTCGGTGTGAAGTGGGTGACGCAGAACTTTTCCTTGAACCATGTTATAATATAAATATTAAGCTTTTTTTTATGTAGCTGATACTTCGCGAACTTAACATTTCGCATTGAAAGGGGGGACAATAACTTTGTATAATCGTAACTTATCTACAGCTTCATAATTTGTATAGATAGAGTAACCCCTCATTACATCGCTCCTCATTATATCGCTCATTCGGATATATCACTTTTTCTTTGCATTAGATTGCAAAATTACAGAGATTTTTTTTTTTCTTTTAAGTTTCTTTTCATTCGACATCAGAGAAAAAAGGTATAATCCTCAGAAAAAGGTATTTTCTCCTTTATTAAAGCAAGTAACAAAATAAGCAAATTTTCCATACACTTAATTCGTTGCAATTTGAAAATGCCTTTGATTCGTATTGCATCATAAAAAAATATATATTTATTTATTTATCTTTTTAAATCTTAAAAAGTAGTAATAAAAAATGGTAGACTAATTTTCGTTTGATTTTGCTGGGAAAATCTTACTACATATAATAATAAACAAATATTTTTGTATAGGTACACATATCATTGATTTATTCATTGACTGAATCGTCAATTTTGATAACCTTGGTTGTCTCGTGTTTTCGTACATATTGCGGTTTTTCGCTCCCGATAAGGTCAATATAACTAGTGGTTATAATGTATATATCAGCTGTAGTATTTATAGGAAAAATAAACTAGCAGATCAATCTTTGACACTAAAACAGTGTTACATAAATTAAGATGTTAATGATGAGATATTTTACTTGAAGTAATTAATTAACGATCCCTTCCCCAAAAATGATCAATTGATATGTCTCTTCTCTAGAAATTCTTAAGATTAAAAAAAAAAAAAAAAACATGAGGCTAGTACTGCCTACGCACTATTTATTCTATCTTACCAACTCAAATGTTTCTCCTTCCCTTTTGTCAAAAACTTATGAACATACGTTTCATTTTTTTAATAATTTTGAAAAAATAATATTTATTTCCGCTATCAAATATTCACTGAAATTTCATACTATTACACAAAAGTATTCAGAATTTTTCTCTTGCAATGTACAATCAGTAATTTTTCATTGCATGCTCAGCTAGTTACATTCGCTGTTTATGTTTGATTTACTTCCTAAATGAATTTTGGAGACTTTTTTTTTTTTTAACAATATAGCAGAATGATAGAATATTTTCGCTAGTTTTTAGTCGCAGTTGCTATGAGTTAAGTATCAAACGACCAACTAAAATGAGCTGTAGTAAGAACAAAAAAAAGGAACACAAACAATCAAACATATATCAAGAACGAATATCGTTAACTATTAATTAAGTGGAGAAAATATCCTCAACAGGCGACATAAATGAATAGTTTAAGTTACTTTCCAAAAATCGAAACATATATTCGTACTTTAAATAGAATTTAACGTTAGTGATATATTTTATGACCATACATTTTTTTTCCTTAATTTTCTAAAGACCGTTCTTTTAATGAGAATATATTACAGAAATATTTAATAATCATATCTTCTCCTCAAAGCAACAGTAAGGTATCTTACTATTATTTCTGGGATTCATTGTTTTTACTGTTGCTCTGAACCGACGAACTATGCATTAAATGCACGACTCAGAAACATGAATCTTAATGTGTGGTTGAACTAAAGAATTTCTTTGAGGCGCAGAAGGTAAGATAGCGCCATCTGTTGAGAATAAAGAAAGAAGGTATTAGGAGCAAAAAAATAACGCAAACATAAGAATTGAGAGGAGTAGGCAGCAATGGCGAGGACAAATTTTTTCATAAGGGTCACTGAGAAACATTAATTTTAATATAATTAAACCAAAAATCACTTGATATGATTAAGTATCAGATGTATCGCGACGAATGCTATCAGTGGAATGAATTAAGTATGAAAAATCTACCACATTCTGTAAACAATGGCCAATGGCGAAGCTTAAAAAAAAGAATGAAAAGAAGCAATATGCGTCGCAAAATGAGAGAATATTACTAATAAGCAGAAAGTCAAGGAGATAATACCTAAAAACATAAGTTTTCAGCACTATTATTTTATTGAAGAAGAAAAATGAAACAAATTAGTTCATTTCTAGGAAGCAGAACGAAAAAAAGAAAAACACGAAATTTTTTAATTACATAGCTTTTGGATCGTTACAGCATTAATTAATATGTTGTACTATGTATCATGCCCAAAGGTATTGCGACGACAAGACATTTTTTATGATGTGATAACAGAACTTAATAGTTTTTTTTTTTAGAGAAGTGAAATTTATTTTAAAAAATGAACTATACGAAAAAAGCGAAAACACACACACATACTCACAGAAGAGCCCTGATCTAAAAAAACGCTTGAAAATAGTTATGCTATACCTCACTACACCGGCAATAGATAAAAATGTCTTATTTCATTCCTATAGAATTAATTCCAGCATATCAAATGGCCGAAAGGAATATGTACCTTCGGTGGAAGGGAAACTACTTATAACCCAAAACTTCCTTGTTGCTTCAGGGGCTTGAAAACTATTAACTCGCCACCAAGCAGATAAACATTTATTATTTAGGGGACCAGTAAATCTCGAAAGTAATCTCGTGTTTTTTTTTTTTTTTTTTTTTTTTTTTTTTAACAAATCAATTGTTAAAAGTTTTCAGTTCAAATCAACAATGTAATTATCCTGGTTATCAAGGGCCTTATGCCATTTAGCAGTACATTTTAAATCTGGGATAAATAAGAAAAAAAATTGATTTTTGGAGCAAAATATCTTGAAATGGCATCTCGGATACAAGTCAATTATTCAAGTTTTTGTGCAATAGAAAGCGTTTTATCGATTGGAAGAAAGGGAAATCCGACTGCTTCCCCTATAATACTCATCTGACATTGCACCATCTGATTTCTCTTTATTGCGATCTATATGAAAAAAGAAAATTCGTTTGTATCCAAGATGCCATTTCAAGAGATTTTGCTCCAAAAATCAATCATTTTTTTAATTTGTCCGTGCGCGAGATTTAAAATTTACTACTCGGTGACAAAAGGCCCTTGATAAAGAGGATAACTACGTTCCTGATTGAAATTAAAAACTTTTAACGGTTGATTTGCTTGAAAAAACATCACTTTCTGGTCCTCAAAGGGTTGAAATTGATTGTATGTTGAGAATTCAAAATACCGGCTGCCTTGCCTAGTGGTCAGAGAAGTCTGACCAGGATAGGGAGGCTACGGGTTCAAACCCTGGCTCGGGGATGGATATACCTTCTCTTCTGTTCCTGTCCCTTGTGAATGTGTATTGTGAATGGCTGCCTGCCCTATAATTAGTCTTATAGCATGTGTATTGAGCTATATCGGACTTCCCCGTTAATGATGGTCGTAGAAACTTAAGCCGTAAATATTCCACCTTAAATCAAGTCGGTTTATCTACTCGTGCTCGGGTGCGGAAGTGGTATAGTTAACAACAACAAATTTAAAATGATTGCTACAAGTACCTTAAAAGTTTTCCCTTTAAAACCTCAATTAAGATCGCAATTAATCGGGACCAATTTATGTCTGCAGATTAAAAATGGGAACTATTTAAACTGAGCACATATACAAACAAGATGATTCGCAAAACATTTTTTCCTCGAAAATACCACATAGCATTACCTACATTATGACGAAGAAAGAGTAGTGTGTTTGCTTTCAAAAGAACCTTAAAAACCAGTAAACAAACATTTTTCCCACAAACTTTCAGCAGTGCTAATATACTGCATTAAATTCATGCAGTAATTCTTTTTAAAGCGTGCAGTCGAAATAGATTGCATTTTGTCTGCGCATTCAAGTATGTATAGTTAACTCGCTGCTTAAACACATCCTATTATATTAAATAGCCCCTGATTATAGTAATTATAGCTGATGACAGCGTCACTACTCCCTGCAGTTAAAAAATTAGCGAAAATACTTTCTTTATTTCACCCTTAAGGGAGAAATATGACGAAGACGATGTAGAAAAATTGCTGATGCCTCAAGACATATAGTTTTCTGAGTAAACACTTTAATTTTATTATTATGGTAAAGCTACAAGTTTCCCGTCATGCACTTAACTCAATTTAGTTTAAAACTTAGTTTTTTTTTTATTTTATTTAATCCTTTAAATAGGGAACTGAGTTTCTGGTACGAATAAAAAACACGGCAACATTAAATTTTCTCATTTTTCAAAGGACTCATTTACTTCTGGCGTTTGTTTTTGTATTTTTCTTTTATTTAGTGGTTTAAGTTTATTAATTTCTTAGCTGTTTCTTACATGTTACCGTAAAAAAAGCAGAATTTTTATTCGGCATAAAATTTGATAAATATTTAGAAAATCGAGTAATGGCCGTGAAAATAAATGAAACATATGCCATCTAATAGTTATGAGATATATTTTACACGAATCAGACGCTCTGTATGCAAAAAGACTTATCTATGAAATGGGGTCAATTTAATTGTCGTTTAAGTTTCAGGCAGGTCAGATACATGCCATTTTTGATTTCGCTTAAAATTTTGCAGTTGTTCCTTCGAATGATTTTGGAAAATACTATTTTTTTCTTTTTCCCCAAAAAGATTTCTGGGGACCTGTAAAAATTGCGAAAGTTGGCCCCAACTTAGTGTTTTTCTAAAATCGATCTTTTTTAAAATTCGATTATCTCAGCTCCGCTGAGCATCAAACAAAGTAGGTATTTTAAGCGATTACATCATCATATTTAGTGTCCAAATCGAAATATATTTTTAATTTTATAGCCGAACATCGGGGGATCCTGTCAGGGGCGGGAAAACTTCGCCGAAGGTAGTGAAAAAGTGTCATGTTTGAAGTCCCCTAGATCCTTGCACTGGGGGGTCAGTAACAATTTTCGCATGAGACCCAGCTAGTACTATATCTATATTACTTAAATCGATCATTAGTTGCAAAGTTAATCCTCGGTGGCGACGAAAAATGGCCCTTTTTGTACGTACAGAAACGAAAAAGTGTACACTTCGTGACCTCATATCTCTGAATGATGAGGGTCAACAGGGAACTTGATGAGTGTATTTTAAACTAGAATATGTGTATTTTCACAAACAAGTCACAGACCTATGGGCAAATGTCCTAGAGGATCATAAAGTGCACCTGAAGATGAGAAAACTGCATGTGTTAAAGACGAATCTAGTTAGTTGTGTACACTTCGGGATCTTATATCTCCATATACTGAGGGTCAACTGGGTACTTGATGAAGGTATTTTAAACTAGAGCGTGTGTATTTTCACAAACAGGTGACAGACTTATTGGCAAATGTCCTGGAGGCTCATAAAGTGCACCTCAGTATGAGAAAATTGCATAGTTAACGGAGAATCTAGCTAGTTGTGTACACTTTGTGGTCTTATGCCTCCGTGCACTGAGGGTCAACAGGAAACTTGATGAGAGTATTTTAAACTACAGTATGTGTATTTTCAAAAACAAGTGACACAAATATGGGCAATTTCTTTTTAAGCACACAATACGTATTTCAAAACAGTAAAATCAACTATTTTGTTTTCAATTCAACCAATACATTCGGGTTTAGACCTTTTAACCAAGATTTTCACAACAGCGATTATTGAGATTTATTTTGAGAGGGGCATAGTAGAATATACAATGTCCATGAATAATTGTGGGAGACAAAATATATAGCTCGAGTACAATTAACTAAATTCGTCTTTAACACACTCTCGATTTTGTCATCTTGAGGTGCATTTATGACCCTCCAGGATATTTGCCCATATGTCTGTCACTTGTTTGTGAAAATACACATACAGTGAACTCTCACTTTTACGCCGCCTCATTTATGCGCCTTTTTTACTTATACGACGATTTTGAATGGTTTCAGAACATTCCATAGCAAAATAATGATAGAATTATTCGTTTATGCGTCGCTCTAAAGATCAATATTTCACTTATGCGCCGAATTTTTCGTAAAAATGTTGAAAATTCAATTTATTTTCTTTGAAAAATGAGCACTTTTCTCTTTAATTTTCGTCTTTACTGCTCATGGAAGGTATTTTTTTCGCATGAACTCGAGTTCAGAGAGGGACAGTTACCTATTTTGGATCGTTTTAAAGTGAACAGTTTCTAATTAGGTATACTACATTTTTTTTCTCTTTATTATTGTAGTTACGTTACAATAATTGCCAAACCGTAGTATTAGTATGTCCCTTGTCTATAGAAACATTCTTATTCATTCTCTCATTATTAGAACCTATGTTGCGTTTTAGTCCTTTAAATAGGCTTGTTCACTTATACGTCTCTCTCACTTATGCGTCTTTTTCTGATATATTTTACACGAATCAGACGCTCTGTATGCAAAAAGACTTATCTATGAAATGGGGTCAATTTAATTGTCGTTTAAGTTTCAGGCAGGTCAGATACATGCCATTTTTGATTTCGCTTAAAATTTTGCAGTTGTTCCTTCGAATGATTTTGGAAAATACTATTTTTTTCTTTTTCCCCAAAAAGATTTCTGGGGACCTGTAAAAATTGCGAAAGTTGGCCCCAACTTAGTGTTTTTCTAAAATCGATCTTTTTTAAAATTCGATTATCTCAGCTCCGCTGAGCATCAAACAAAGTAGGTATTTTAAGCGATTACATCATCATATTTAGTGTCCAAATCGAAATATATTTTTAATTTTATAGCCGAACATCGGGGGATCCTGTCAGGGGCGGGAAAACTTCGCCGAAGGTAGTGAAAAAGTGTCATGTTTGAAGTCCCCTAGATCCTTGCACTGGGGGGTCAGTAACAATTTTCGCATGAGACCCAGCTAGTACTATATCTATATTACTTAAATCGATCATTAGTTGCAAAGTTAATCCTCGGTGGCGACGAAAAATGGCCCTTTTTGTACGTACAGAAACGAAAAAGTGTACACTTCGTGACCTCATATCTCTGAATGATGAGGGTCAACAGGGAACTTGATGAGTGTATTTTAAACTAGAATATGTGTATTTTCACAAACAAGTCACAGACCTATGGGCTTAGGATCCAAATGTCCTAGAGGATCATAAAGTGCACCTGAAGATGAGAAAATTGCATGTGTTAAAGACGAATCTAGTTAGTTGTGCATACTTCGGGATCTTATATCTCCATATACTGAGGGTCAACTGGGTACTTGATGAAGGTATTTTAAACTAGAGTGTGTGTATTTTCACAAATAAGCGACAGACCTATGGGCAAATATCCCGGAGGATCATAAAGTGAACCTCAAGATGAGAAAATTGCATGTGTTAAAGACGAATCTAATTAGTTGTGCACAATTCGTGATCTTAAATCTCCGTGAACTGAGAGTCAACAGGGAACTTGATGAAGGCATTTAAAACTGAAGTATGTGTATTTTCACAAACAAGTGACAGACCTGTGAGCAAATGTCCTGCAGGCTCATAAAGTGCACCTTAAAATGACAAAATTGCATGTGTTAACGTCGAATCTAGTTAGTTTTGCACACTTTGTTGTTTTATGTCTCTGTGCACTGAGGGTCAACAAGGGACTTGATGAAGGAATTTTAAAATAGAGTACAGTGAACTCTCACTTATGCACTGGCCCAAGGGACCAACAGAAAAAGACGCATAAGTGAGAGAGACGTATAAGTGAACAAGCCTATTTAAAGGACTAAAACGCAACATAGGTTCTAATAATGAGAGAATGAATAAGAATGTTTCTATAGACAAGGGACATACTAATACTACGGTTTGGCAATTATTGTAACGTAACTACAATAATAAAGAGAAAAAAAATGCAGTATACCTAATTAGAAACTGTTCACTTTAAAACGATCCAAAATAGGTAACTGTCCCTCTCTGAACTCGAGTTCATGCGAAAAAAATACCTTCCATGAGCAGTAAAGACGAAAATTAAAGAGAAAAGTGCTCATTTTTCAAAGAAAATAAATTGAATTTTCAACATTTTTACGAAAAATTCGGCGCATAAGTGAAATATTGATCTTTAGAGCGACGCATAAACGAATAATTCTATCATTATTTTGCTATGGAATGTTCTGAAACCATTCAAAATCGTCGTATAAGTAAAAAAGGCGCATAAATGAGGCGGCGTAAAAGTGAGAGTTCACTGTATGTGTATTTTCACAAACAAGTGACAGACATATGGGCAAATATCCTGGAGGGTCATAAATGCACCTCAAGATGACAAAATCGCGTGTGTTAAAGACGAATTTAGTTAATTGTACTCGAGCTATATATTTTGTCTCCCACAATTATTCATGGACATTGTATATTCTACTATGCCCCTCTCAAAATAAATCTCAATAATCGCTGTTGTGAAAATCTTGGTTAAAAGGTCTAAACCCGAATGTATTGGTTGAATTGAAAACAAAATAGTTGATTTTACTGTTTTGAAATACGTATTGTGTGCTTAAAAAGAAATTGCCCATATTTGTGTCACTTGTTTTTGAAAATACACATACTGTAGTTTAAAATACTCTCATCAAGTTTCCTGTTGACCCTCAGTGCACGGAGGCATAAGACCACAAAGTGTACACAACTAGCTAGATTCTCCGTTAACTATGCAATTTTCTCATACTGAGGTGCACTTTATGAGCCTCCAGGACATTTGCCAATAAGTCTGTCACCTGTTTGTGAAAATACACACGCTCTAGTTTAAAATACCTTCATCAAGTACCCAGTTGACCCTCAGTATATGGAGATATAAGATCCCGAAGTGTACACAACTAACTAGATTCGTCTTTAACACATGCAGTTTTCTCATCTTCAGGTGCACTTTATGATCCTCTAGGACATTTGCCCATAGGTCTGTGACTTGTTTGTGAAAATACACATATTCTAGTTTAAAATACACTCATCAAGTTCCCTGTTGACCCTCATCATTCAGAGATATGAGGTCACGAAGTGTACACTTTTTCGTTTCTGCACGTACAAAAAGAGCCATTTTTCGTCACCACTAAGGATTAGCCTTGCAACTAATGATCGATTTATGTAATATATATGTAGTACTAACTAGGTTTCATGCGAAAATTGTGACTGACCCCAAGTGAAGGGAGCTAGGGGGTCTCAAATGACAATTTTTCACTATTTTTAGCGAAGTTTGGCCGCCCCTGACAGGATCCTCCGATGGTCAGCTATAAAATTTAAAATATATTTCGATTTGGACTCTAAACGTGATGATGTAATCGCAAAAAATACTTGGGTTGATGCTCAGCTAGCTGAGATAATCGAATTTTAAAAAAGGTCGGTTTTAGAAAAACACAAATTCGGTCTAACGTTTACGAATTTTTACAGGCACCCAAAAATTTTTTGGGGAAAAAAGAAAAAATACGTGTCGTCTGAAATCTTTAGAAGAATCCACCATAAAAATTTTAGCAAAATTAAAAATGGTGTATTTCCGAACACCCGGCTTCTGCCCGGTTCTTATAAAAACTGCCTCTTAAATTGCATTTCCCGACTTTCCGGTGAACGTTGCCCTAGTTTTTCTTAATTTCCTTCAAAATATTTTTTTTCCAACATGATAGAAGACTTGTTGGATCATAAAAGTTTCATGAAATAAAGTTCAAAATAAATTGAATAATTCAATGCACATTTAAAAGTAATGCATTTGAAAATAGGGCTATGAGATAAAGAAATGTATGTCAGTTGGTATGTCTCCCTTATAACTTTTAAAGCATTACGACGTGAATCTCAATAACTTTACGCAACAAAGTAACCTTAAAATTGCTACGTAATAAAAGCGCAAATATTGCGAAAAGTTTCAGACACATGTTTCGAGGTTTCAAGAAACCCCTTTTTCAAAGTTTTTTATTATTTAAAGTTATCCGAGAAAAGCCTAAACAATTAGTAAGTTGTTCTCTTCCCAGATGACTTTGCATCCCCAAGCTCACATTTTTTACGTTGAAAAGATGGCTCTCTGAAATTCTGAAGAACGTGTTTGCAATATTTGCTCACAGACATTGTTGTTTTTTGAATATTTTGAAGTATCAGTTTGATTCGAGCAAACAAATGGTTTTCTCAAAAGTTCTCGGTTTCTATATTTCATTTTCATTTTTTTGTTCTTAGTTAGAATAAATTTTTGCTCAATTTTGAACGGATCAAGATAATTTAACCTTAGCGTCAACGGGAAAAAGTTATACAGGGTGCAACTGAAATAACTTCCACATTTCAATTGTAAAACCAGTCAGGTTCATTGTGCCCCCTCCCTGCAGCCTCTTGGTGCTGGAGGAGGGCGCACAATCCTGAAAAGTAGCAAAATTACTCGGGATTTTTTTTTTTTTTAATTGTCTAATAGGGGGTGAGGGAAGTCCTTACAAATCTTGCGGGGGGAGGGGGGCGTACCTAAGTCTATATACGCTACTGTGTGAAACAATACTGAAATGCTTTTTAAAAAATATATTTGTATGCTTTTATATTGATGCTTAATACTTCTGTTACTTTTCCTGATTCACTTTATTTTAAAAATGAAATAGCTCAAACACCCACATCCACATTCATATGCTATTCGTTTATGCAGCCTCTTCCATTAGTTCTGCATTACCTTCACAGACAATTCTGATCATATTGCTGCTATATCTTGACAGATAGCAACTTTGAGTTCTTGTTATGCTCTTGTTTTATGTTGGTACACTTTGGCCTTCAAATATCTGTAGACAGGGCCGAATTTAGCTCTTTGCCGCCCCTAGGCAGACTTGAATCTGCCGCCCTCCTCCTAATATAAATATATATATATATATATATATATATATATATATATATATATATATATATATATATATATATATATATATATATATATATATATATATAGTATTATTATTACTAATTTTCCAGGCAATCTATAAGATGATTGTAATCTCTACGCAAGCTTTAAATCTGTAAGAGGCTTGGAGAATTATGTTACTATTTTTTGTTTCTTTCAAAAGCTTGGTGAATTAAAATACTTTTTGTTTTCAACAATTATTTTCTGCGTTTCAGTATTGAGGGTCTAAATAGTATTGAGGGCCACCTATTTTAAAAATTTTCATGAGGCAAAGATAAAGGTTACAAGTTAAAATTCACAAAGACAGAGTTCGGTTCATTTTTTCGTTTACAAAAGTATTAGGACATAAATGGGTGATTCTCCAAAAACCTGGTATTTTCGACTCACAAACTCTATAAAAATAAAAATGCTTAAAAAAATCTAAAAAAAATCATACTTACTCTTTGTTAGGAGCTTATTAAGAGAAAAATAGAGGGAACTCACTTTAAGTATGCTACACCCCCCAAATGGGGGGGGGTCAATTTTTTCAAACCGAGAGAGTGACAAGAAGCACTAAGCGAGCAAACAAATGAATTTTATCAAGGATTATCAGAAATTTTACAATAATAACAAAGAAATAACTTCAACATGAATGAAAAACTATGTTTATTGTTGACAAACAACACTAATTTACAACCTCCTTAAACGAACACTTTTAAGAGATGCAGCATCCCACAAATTTAATATTTATATAAATTAATTCATCAATATTCGAACATGTATAGCTATTACTTTTAATGTAATTCTCTAAGTGTTTTATTTCTAATTGGTATAATTAATTAAATTAAGCTGTCACAATAATTATTGTTGCCTCTATCACTACCATTGTTAGCATCAGTTTCAAAATAGAATTCAACTAGAGCTTAATTCTAAACCAAAATAGTTATTAACAATTTTCAGAGTAAGTACCAGGTTTGTTAATTTAAATTATCCAGTTCAGAAAGATAATTTACTTCAGGCAAAAAAGCTGTTCTCTAAAATGAATCTACAACAAAATTTAATGTAACTTCACTCACCTATTCGAGCAGCGTTAAAGTTAAAAAATGTCTAACCGACAGATTTGTTTTGAAAAATTCGTCTGAAAAACAAGAAACAAACAACTAAATAAAAGAATTATTTTACAGTTACATTTTTTAATTTATCGTCTGCCAACTTTTTATCATAATCTTAGTTCTAAAACTAATGTTTGGTAAATAAATCCATCTATTCTACCGGATGTTTTACCAGTGCTTTAAAAGTAATGCTAGAGTGACATTTTTTTTTTGCGCCAGGAGAGGGACATTTTTTTTGCGCCAGGAGAGGGACATTTTAATCAAAAAAGGCTGATATTTCTACCCGGAATTATATAGAAGGTAAATAATGGTATTTTTCTCTTTTATCCTCTTAACTCAATTACACACTGCAGGCAGAATTATTATTTTTATTTTATTTAGAACAGAAATGTTGGCCAGGAGAGGGACATCGAAAATGTTACATACCTCATTTTGAACTAAGGAAAAATAATACGAACAGCAGACACATTCTATAGACAAAATACTCTATGAGTCCAAAGAAGTGATGAGAATAAACAGTGTTATAGTACTGCAGATTCAAAATTCCTTCTTTTTGCCTTTAATAATTGAACCAATTTGTAGGCCAGGAGAGGGACATGCAATCTGGGGACAAACTTCAAAATGATGTACCTGATTATATAACCATTTAAATAAGCTAAAACAACACTATATTACACTCATAACTATACATAATTCAACACTACAAGTGGAATTTATGCAATGTTCACGTAAAATTTTAAAATAATTTATTTACATTTTAGAAACAGGGTGGGACACGCAAAAAAGGTGACTTTTTGGCTATTCAAAAATTTTTGTAGAAAAAAATAAATGAAAAATTGCTTTGATATGGATTGAATAACATCAGAATAAGTATTTCTAACAATTAAAAAAATAAAAAAACTTTCTAGGTCAAATCATTTTTGTGCTGTCCTACGGGGACATCATATTGTTCGGATTTTGGAGAATCACCCAAACACGTTTTTTTTAATAAAAAAAATATTCAATGTTAGCAAAACATCTTTAAAGATTAACGCTAAGCCAGAATGCAGGTTGTCAATGCGTTATCTTGTTAATGATTTTTTAATTAACATTCAAATGCAATACATAAATTGTAACAATCTACTTCTTGCGTTTTGAAACAAAACTTATAATGAAAAAAACAAAAAAAAAAAAAAACAATACATATTGAAATTCAAACAAATATTTTAAAGTGGGCAAAGTAAAAATAATTGAACTGTGATCTACATGATGATGGCTTGCGCGAAAAAGTCAGTCTGCAGTGATTCAAAGCAAATGTAATATTTTGCACTTCCATCGTTAGAGCAAGAATCTGAGAAACTGTCACTCCTAGTATTATGGGGTGATTCATGACATCTCAGATTTTTTCCAAAAAATTACCAAATGTTTATTATCTTATTGAAAGACCAAATCCAGAATGTTTTATTTTAAAGTTGAGTTGTTTAGTTTTTATGGATCCCTAAAGGTGAAGGAAGGTGCGGCATCAAAA